>JAJHUR010090683.1:0-28948 GCA_027495735.1 Lutjanus campechanus
GACAACATCCAGTCTGTAGTTTTTAACTTGTACATCAAAGTACACGCCCATTTCCTAATGCAAAGTATTGTTTGAGCGAAGCTGAAAGTGAACTCGCATTATCCTTCAAAGCTGAGGAAACTGTTGACGAAGAAGGGAAACACGCTGCCAATTATATGGAAGCGGTCTGGACATCTCAGAAGCAACAATGTGCAGATTAAGACCGGCTGTGAAAAATGCCGCCAGTTGGTGCAAACCATGACGGGAAACACAACAAATCTTTTCCATCACACTCAAAGAGTATGAATATGCAGGCCTATGTTAATCCGCTCACAGGTTTTGTCGTCCTTGTGGTTCTTCTGCTGTTTGCAGCATCAGCAGGGCTGCACCATTATCTCATTATGTTATGTTATTCTGTTTTTTATGTTACAAACTATATTCGTAAGTTTAACTAATGAACCTCCTGTTTTCCTCAGGTTTTAGTCATTATCAGGATTATCAAATCTTATTATTATCAAATTATATCTTGTGTTAAATATCAATAGTACTCGATATGGAAATTTTCCTTGGCTGGGGGGGGGGTTAAATCCTGGAAAGCTCATGACTACAACTGTTTGGACAGAGCAGAGCTGACTGTTTCCTCTGCTTCCATCTTTACACAAAGTTAATTGTCTCCTGGCACCTTCATATTTTACTATATAGACATGAGAGCGGTATCAACCTACTCCATGTCCAACAGTTTGTTTATATAATCTATGAGGGGAGGCCTGCATCGCTTCATTTTAAGGCTGAACATCAACATCAAGAGCAAAATATCACTAAAATAAAGGCAAACCAATGCAGCATCTCCCTCGTTCCTCCCCGACGCACGCCAACATGTCATAAATTGAAACTGCAGGCTGCTGTGCGCTTTAACAGTTAATTTCTTCACAACATTGTGCATTAAGGACACGTTATAGTGTTTTAACGGAGCTCGATGGGCCTTTTGTGACAGCTGGCGCACCCAGAGCGACTCAAACAGAGGGATTGGAAATGGATTCAGCCAATATCTATCTATCAAAATCGCTCGGATCAGGCCTGATTCCTTCCCTGGTGACCGGCTCTGGACAACCCGACACATAAATTCACTTAGATGAACTGAAACCCGCCTTGTTTTCATTCTTCTGAGCAATGACCAACGCCGGAAGATATGAATCCACTTCAATCTGGCAATATGGATTTAAGCTCCCTGGAGTCCTCTCGACTGCGCGCTTGACTGTGTGTCTGTGAGTGTTTTGCCGTGATTTGACTACTCACCGTTGGGAGAGAGTGTCACAGCTGGCATGGAGTGCATACTGGGCTCAGCGATGTACTTGAAGTCCACAGGGATGTCCCTGAAAAAAAAAAGGCACAAAGCGCTGTGAGTACACTTGAGGATGGGTTAAACACCGGATGACAGAGCAACCTTTGCAGCCCTAAAGCGAGAGGAACTAAAAAGGAAAACATCCACAAAGCTGTAGTTTGTTTACTATTACAGCTGCTTACGCCGTCTCACAAACGCTTGTTACCGAAGAGAAAACAGGCAGGATCACCATTACAGCTTCAGTATGTAAATAACTGCACGCAGCCTGAAAGGAGCTTTTGATGCTGCACCGCCGACAGTACCGGCAGCCAATTATTTATTAATCCCCTCTACGCTCTTTCACCCTGCCTCTCTGTTCTTTTATGCTCTGCTATGTCTCCCTCCGTTTGTGAGAGATCGGAAACTTGGCAGTCTGATCGTAAGTGGTCTGTAGGAGATCGTTCAGATCTATCGTGCTGTGCATGTGTCTGCCACGGTGACATTTTTTTTTCTGCGTATGCTCCTGAGACTTGCTGCAAAGCGAGTGAATGACTGCAACTAAAGCGACTTTGTGCTCCGCTCTGCGCGTGTTTGCGTAAAGTAAGTGTTAAAGAGCGACAGCCCTGTTCTGATCTCGCTGTCTCGCTTAAACTAAAGCCACGTCTCCGTCTCTCTCTGTGATGATAACAGCCGGAGCAAAGCGATTCCACCACGACCAAAAATGGGCCGAAGACAAGAGTTTAACGAGAGACGCAAACCCTTGTACTCATGAAACACTGTCATGTCCGCAGACAAGCCAAGCTAAACTCTGAAGAGATAACAAAGCCATCAGATCTCTTCTTCTGAGCCACAGAAAGAAGCAGCGTGAATGTTCTGTCATCTGGAGAGCGAGGGGAGAGGAAGAAAGAAAAACCATACGACGAACAATCTATACACGCGGGACGTTCATGAATAATAGATGACTGATTATTTACAGTGTTTCATGTCGATCAGGAGGACAAAGAAGAAAAAACAGCATTTTTGTGTATTTATACATTTGTATATATGTAAACTTTACTTTTTCAGGCATAATATCTGCAGCGAGGTTGGGATTAAAGGGATAGTTCAGATTATTTGATGTGGTGTTGTATAAGGTACTTATCTATAGTCAGTGGATTGCAGACAACAGATGTCGTCCCCAGTTTGGGGAAGCAGCAGGAGCAACGGTGTACATCAGTGTAAATGTATGCTACATTTAGGATATTTTCACCCCTTTACCTTCCCGTCAGACAGTTTGTATATGAGCCTAATACTGCTCTCTTGCTCAACCAGACTCCCTTGACGAAATCAGTAATTTTACCTCACAAAACACAGGAGTTGCTGGTCTACTGCTGCCTCGATCTGTTAGTTAGTTTGTGTTATTGTGTGACTTTGGTGAATGCAAACTAACCCTTGAAAACACCAAAGACACACAGTAAGACTGAAAAAAAAAATCGACTCCGCGATGTCATGACCTTTCTAAAGCTGAAGAAGATGCAACACACCATGTTTTTAGCCGAAATGTCAACTGTAGCCTCCCAGGTAGCATGTAAACATGGCGCCGATGTATCGCGAGACTTCGTATATCTCTTAATGGATGCACATGTGAACATATCGCGAGATCTCTTGTGCACCCGGCTCGAGTCTGAGAGGCTACAGTTGACATTTCGGCTAAAAACATGGTGTAAATGGCGTCTTCTGTGGTTAAATTATACAGACACTTGGGATTACACCACACGAGCAGGATGGAGACATTTTGTTTGTTCGTTTTTTTTTTTTTACCTTTTATCCGTGGTCACCATTCACTACAATTGTACTGGATTTGGCTGCAACCCTGTTTTCTGCTGAAACTCCAGGATTGTTTTGTGAACTGAAGATCTTCACCCATCCTCACATCGGCATAGTGGTGAGTACATACTGAGTGGATTATCGTTCTGGAGTGGAATATTGCTTTGAACTGATATTTGTAAATAAATAAAGTAAAGTTTTCTTTTTCCAGTGGTTATGTTTTATTGCTAACCCGTCAGCAGCAGCACATTGCTTTGCTTCCATGCTGGTTCTCCTCTAACCCTTCTCCAAACTGGGGGCGTGCCGACCGCCATCAACTGTAAGTAACACACCGACTATCAATAAGTGCCTCATACAGCCCCACTTCAAATCCTCCGAACTAAGCCTTTAAGTTTTGTAATTAGCCTGCAGGAAAAATGTCATGAGAGAAAAAGGAAAATCATTGATCGTCTCTTACTGAGAAGGAAATGAAACAGACCGTCTTTGTTTGTTATTTGGGACTAATGTGAAAAGAGGATTTCTCACAACATAATTACTATTGACAGAAGAGTAAATTAACTTTTTCCCCTTTCAAATGATTGCCACAATTCTGCTCTGGAATACTCATTACTGATGGGAAAATATTTACATCATTAAATTGTTAAATTTGGGTTGGCAGGGGGGGCTTCTTTTAAAGGTCAGGAGCATGATTGAAGCCGGTCTGGAATGAGCCTCCGTGCTGGAAATAAACAAGAACAACTGAGTCCCTGGACGACAGCAGCTCACGTTTCGACTTATGAGATTCAAACATTGTCCTTCGCTCCGTCGCCGCAATTTTTCATCCTTCTTAGTCCTTTTTTCTGTCAATCCATCATCATCCTAAATGTCCCCCCCCCCGAGCTCACGGTTTCATTGCTCACTGAACAATGTCTTTATGATCGAGAGCTAATTCTCCTTGTTGGCACAGCGCCACTATATTGATTGTAATCCTCCCCCAACGCACACACCGGCTCCCCGCTCCGTGATGATAAACCTCTGCCACAGATGAAGCAGTCTCCCCAGAAAACGTGTCTCTGTGTGTGAAAACGAGGACGGAATTTGAATTACGAGTAGGCGTTTTGCGCCGTGATGTGAATGACTTGTAGAATTGCTGCCTCACAATCTTTTCTAACCATCCGGCGTTCCCTCACCCTACCCCTTCTCTCTGCCAGCCTCCGCTTCTATTCCTGAGATATGAGACTGTTCCGGTAAATTCAGCTTAATGCCGCTGTGTAGCAGCAGCTCACAAGGGGGGTTAGCTAGAGCCGAGAGCCAGGTGGTATCCGTGGGAGAGAGGAGGGACAGTAAAGCCACTCTTTGGCCCAACATACCACTTGCCCGCTCGCTCCCACGCTGCTCTGAAAACGCTCATGGGAGACCCCACTCCTAAACAAGGGTACTAAGTAGACTCTTGGGATGTAGTTCTTTTGCTTCATGTTGTTCTGTCGACGTTTTATTCAGTCTTTCAACTCTGACTTAAAGGAGTGTGTGAAAGTCCAGACATTTTTTTTTTTTCGCTTGTTAATCCTCATCTCTCATACTCTGGAGGAAAAAGAAACGCTGACAAGTTCTGAGAAAGAGAAAGAAAGAAAGAAAAAAAAAACTTCACGAATGGACGGTTGTGAACAAAAAGGCCCCCTTTCCAAGAATCCGCAGGAAGCCTCCTTTATTAGCTGGTCTTTAAATATTTATCATCTTTGAGCGACAAAAAAAAAAAGCAGAATTTGTTTATCACCACAGGACCTCTGGCCATTCTGCAAGCAACTCTTGGTGGTCTTTCTCGATTGGCCACTGAGCACGGACGTGTATGAATGGTATCTAAAAATAAACACGCTTGTGGAAAAACCAAGAGAAGATGACTTTGTTAAGAACAAGTGCATGTTGTCTTTTTGCAGTTTAAAGAGAAAAAGCTTGGGATTTTAAAAGGGAGAACTAATGAAGGCCATTTCTGAAGACATGGCGGGTGTGAATGCTGACTGTTTAAAAGCTGACGCTGAACTGCACTGCTGGCTTGAACAGTTGAATAATACCAGGAATGTATGAAAGATGTTGAATATTTTGAGGCTAAACTGAACTGCTGTTGAATAATACCAGTAATGCAGGAATGATGCTTTCAGCATTCACACCCAATTAGTTTTAAACTTGATCTGACCTGCCAGTCATCCCAGCACATCTGCCTTCCAATAATTTAACTCCTGGAACCATTTCAAAAATGCTTATTTATTAAAATATACAATTGGCAACAGGGGCCAAGCTCACAGAGGTTGCTGCTGGAGGTTTGTCAGTGTACAATGTTCGCTCCGGGGGGAAACTCCCACTGTAACAGATGCATGTAAAGCAGGCAACCCGTGGCAGAGGCTATGACTCAGAGCAGATTAGCAGCACAGCTGGGTACGCTTTGTCCAAGATAGGGTCGTCTGGAGGTTTGTTGACGTCTACTCTGCTTATCAGCCACTAATGAAAGGAGAAGTGAGCAGCACAAGAGCGCGTCTTCAGAAGGCAGCGCACGATACACTGATGATGAGCTGTTTGTTTTTTTCAAATGTTGTTTTCTGAGCCCTCTTGTTACGGAGACTAAAAACACAAACGCACTCGATGTCACCGTGATGCACCTCAATGAGGCTGTAGCACAGCAAAATCAGCGTCCCTTGAGGACTGCGTTGCCACGTCTTCTGCATGTCAAGTCACACTCGACGCCCCCTCTCTGACTCTTGTTTTTTTTTGAAATTCAGCTCATGAGTTTTTAATATTCCTGCTGTTGAATTAATTTCCTCCAAGCAGCTGCCCAAAACAACCACAGTCTTTCATTACTAAGCATTGTGGATTATAAGGGATTTAACAATACTGCAATAACAAAATGTTTCGATACTAGACTGTGACAATGTCCACTGTGATAACACATGGTTAATTATTTTATTTCATTCTTTTTATTCTATTTTATAAAACGACTGCAACTGACTGCTGCATTGTTGTTGTTTTGCAACTGTACATAATCCAAACATTTAGACAATTTTCTGTACATGCCTAAGTCATGGCTACTTTTATTTCATTTTATAAAAGAATGAATGCTGTACACATCAGAAGTATATTGTATCATGGGCGTTTTATCGTGATATTATTGTACTTTGGTGTCATTACATCCTTCCTGGATCAGAGGTTAACACTAACATTAAAAAACTGTACTTACCACTCCCAAACTCGAAGACTCTTGTCGTCCGACGTGCTGACGAACCGACGATTCTCATCCACAAAGGTGATGGTGTTGACGGCTCCCAGGTGACGGTCGTACTCCTGAACCACCTCACCCGTCCTGATGTCCCACTGACGGAGAGACACAAAGAGACACAGAGAAACAGACAGAGAGGAGGTCAACACATTTACCCAAGTGTACAAGCTGACACAAAATAAAGTGGATTATTAAAATGGATTCACAAAAACTCCCACCAAAATAGTCTCATGGCACGTTTTCCATACTCTTGTGGGGGCGCTGCTTACCAAAATAAATACAACTTCTTAAGCCGTCTTAAGTTTGAGTGTACAAGGGTCCCCTAGGGTCTGTGCGAAGTGAATTTCATCATCTGAGGGTGCACGCGGAGGCTCTGTGCGGACATCCACGTGCCCCCAATTTGTGACTGTACCGACTTGTCCGTGCAGCCGCTACAGATGGCAATCTACTGCCCACTGCAGACTCCAGACAGTAGCATAAACAAAACTAACAGGCGACCGCGGTGTCTGCAGCAGAATAATCCAGTCCTCACTGCAGCGAAGAGAAACTCACACGGCTGTGGGAGGCTCTCTGAGAACAGTTTTAAACTCTACTAAAGCAGTAAAATGCCTTAACTGCAGAAGGGTAATGACAGTGATTGGCTATCAAACAGGCCTCAGTCTTGTACATTATTTTTTGGGGGGAAAAGATTAAGGACATTAAAATATAGAGGAAACACAACCACATAGATCTGGCCTCCAGGCAACAAACAAAGAGGATGCATTTCTGTCCAAATAGATTTTTACATCCAATTCTATTTATGCTGGGTTTTTTTGGTTTTTTTTCTAAAGCTTAGCCTTCGGCTGCTCACAAGAGCAGCCATCTGTTCTAAAAACCCAGAAGAGAGCTGCATGATTTAATACTAACCCCGATTATTGTACCAGATATTTTGATTATGACTCCCGTTCATCTGGACAGTTAGGAGACAAAGTCTGCGCTCTTTACGTCAACGTCTTGACATATTTTCAATTAAAGATGAGACAGAGCGGGTGAAACCAGAACTACCGCCTCGCGGTCGCACGCCTCCGCCAATCAATCAAGGCGTAGTTTACGTCTCCATCTGTCCAGAATATTCATAATGAAGATTTTAAAGGAATTTAGTAACAGGTGTTAAGTGTATTTTTCTGGCAAAATCATAGTTATCACTATACTGACATGTATGATTCCAGTGAATAACTTCCAGATAGAAAAATGCTGTCTTCACTACTTTTACTGAGGAGAACAGAGGACTGAGAGAGAGTTTCAAGTGTTTTTGTAACTGAAGAACACACACACACACACGCACACAGTTTTGGATTTAAAATGTCATCACCTCATCATTTTATCCTAACACTTCTTAACGGGGGTGGTACCATCCCCCCCAGGAGGTTTTGAGATCATCAGGGGCCACTGGAAGTAATATTTCTGACGGAGGGGACGTTTAGTGTCCAGCATTCAGACACACACTGCAACACTATTCAAAAACCAGACACCTGCCATCTGTCACAGCCAGTTTGATTTCAGTTGAGACGGGGGAGTTCACACGCCGCTGCAACGTGTCTCTGCAGCGTTCTGAAACTGTCTCGTTGTGAATCTTTGGACCAAGACCAGGCTGCTTGTCCCTGCTTTCCAAACAACAACAAATCTTGTTGAGCAGAGATTGAACCAGGTCCTTCACATGTAGTCCAAACACAGCAAACACTTAGACGCACTGAAACTTTTTTGCAGCCCACAGTGAAGAAACTGGCCACCAAGCGCAGGGCTCACACCAACATTCAAAACAAGTTCGCTTATTTCCTTCAAAAGTTAAAGGAAGAGTCAGTAGGATTTGTTCACGCTGTTTCTAAATGCGTCAGGATGTCAAATATCAACGTTTTGGGTTGGTGAAATGTCACAAATACAGCAAAACAATTGGAAGAAATGCAGGTTCGCTGCAGATACAGCTGGCACCACATACTTATGGAGGGTCATAAGTGATGACTGAAAAGGATTAAGTCATGTTTTCTTTTGGAAAATGTTGCAGATTGTACCTTTAAGAACAAAGGGCCCACAACATAGGACAGCCTGCATAACCTTTTCTTCACTTGCTTCAGACTTCTACTTGGCAGGCTGCTCTGGTTCTGTGTCTTGCTTTGCAACAAGATCTAAAAGTTCAAATTTCTAACCACTGCGTTTATTTAAAACTAAAACTTCACATATTTCCACACGGCTTTTTGAGAAATTAATAATAATAATAATGATATTCCAACTGTCCTGTTAAATCAAATCTCTTATTAAACATTTAATGATGAGCTCATTCAATGAAAAAAAAAACAAAAACAGAATAATAATCAACATTAATATTCACATGATTAATATTCCTACATTTTATTTGATGGGGAGGAAGTGTGGGACCTGGATAATGGACGGCGGGGTGCTGGCCTAAAAAAGCTCGACCTTTGACCTGCAAAATCTAATCAATTCATCCTCGAGTCTGGTTGGATATTTGAGCCGAGTTTGAAGAAATCGGTCCCTCAAGGTGTTCTGAAGAAATTGCATTCACAAGAACGGGACAGATGGAGAACCATGAACATAAAACCTCCAGCCACAGCAGTCGCTAGTTCCATATTATTAGTTAGCCCCAAACTCAATATTTATGAATTGTGGGAAATAAAATCATCATCTCAGCATCTTGTTTCCGTCTTTAGAGGTTCAGGGTTACTTGTTCTGAAAACTCTTTATCTGATTATATGATTTGTTTGGGATTTCCTACTTGGGTTGCAGATTGTTCTCTTCCCTTCGCCTCTCTTCCACCCTTAACGCAGCCCGTGATTAATGACTTGCTCCAGTCCTGTCAGCCGCTGAAACCTCGAGCCACGCGCACACACACACACACAAAAACATGTACTACCGCTGGAAGATGAGGCAGGAGTGTATTTCATGCTCCTGTGGGCACAGGGGGGAGGGCGTACGCAGAGATTCTTGTGTGCATCTGCTTGGTCGACTGGGAAATACACATGAAGCGGCGGCGGGAGCTTAATCGAATCGCTCGCAATGCAGCACATGTCGACTTTACCTGAACAATCTTCTTATCTGACATCCCGGCCACAAAGAGGTTCTGTTTGTCCTCGTCGGGGTTGAACTTGACGCAGTACGGTACCTTCCTGTTGGTGAAGCGGGAGATACATTGACCTGTGGAGAGAGGGGAGGGGAGGGGAAGGGAGTGGGATAGGGGACACAACTGAAAGTCAAAGCTCCAGAATAACCCACAGTGGGTTTGATGGAAACGTACACTCAAGTTGTTTAAAATTTAAGGACACAGACAGCAACTTTCAGAGCTGTAATGCTCCGTCCCTGCAGGCAGCGTCAGCTCAGAAAAACACAGGCCAGAAAATTCTGTGTTTTCTTTGTGTTCATTCAGCAGAGGTGAATCACCACAGGAACGGTGCTGCTACCACAAACCGAGAGAACAAAAAATGAAACTGACTGCAACACCAAGAGGCCCTTCAGATAAGAAAGAAGGCTTTTCACCAATATAATGTCCGTATTACATCCAGTGTTTAACTGCCTCTGGGACAAATCTGGAATAAAATAGTAAAATCCTATTCATCCTGATAGGAAAAGACAACAGAACCTGTTTCATTTAACAAGCTGTAACGGTGTAGTGACTCATCTCTTAGAGTGTCTCAGTATTTGGATGATGTGGCTTCAAATGGGATCCTGTTGACAACAACAAGTGGGGGATTTAACTCTTTTCTGCCCTCTGCTGGACTGGCACTCTTGAGTTGAGAGGGGTGGAAATTGTGTGGAAAGACAGGAAGGAACCATGTGGCACCAGTGAGACCAGGGACCCTACATTTTGTAAACAGTTCAAACAAACACTCATAAAGGAGACTGCTTGCTAATCCCCAATGCTAATATGGATATGAGAGAGAAAAAAGATATTAAATGTCAGTGCTTGGTATGTTTTTGTCAGCTCTACAAGATCTGGATTCCACAAAGGCCATTTCAGAGGATAACATTTCTGAGGACACAGTGTGTAGTCTTGTGGACTTGTGCGACTTTATTTTATACACAAGACATCATGTGAAGTCTATTTGGGGACACAGGTTGAATTCAGGACTGCAACTAACGATTATTTTGATTATCTATTAAGCCGATGATTATGTTCGCATATAATCGTTTAGTCTATAAAATGTCAAAGAAAAGACAAAGAAAAGTAACAAAACTTCATACTGAACAATCTGGAACCAGCACATGTTTGAAAATGGTAATTCTATTATCAAAATAGTTTCTAGTTAGACTTATCAGTTAATTGAGTAACTGCTGCAGCTCTAGTTAAACTGACCTCTGTATCAACAGACCTCAGTACAAATATCTGTAGGCAACTCACAGTTGTTTTTATTGTTAATCAATCTGCAGATTCTTGTCAGAAAATAGTGAAAAAGGTTGTTTGTTTTGTCTGATCAACAGCGCAAATGGCAAAAAAATATTCTGTTCACTAAAGACTAGTGTTGCCATGATACTGGAAGTTTGATACAATATCTTGAAAAATATCGATATTCAACACCATGTTCAATACCACAGAGAAAAACTGACTCAATATTGAAAGGATGAGATTTTAGATTTTAAAGAAAAGATTAATTTAACAAGGCTATAATGGACATTCAACCAGTAAATGAGATGAGTGAGAAGAAGAAGAAGAAGAAGGAGGAGGAGGAGGAGGAGGAGGAGAAGAAGAAGAAGAAGAAGACAGCACTGTGAGTAAGTGAGAGGAGGTGGGACTATGTGGGCACTGAAGCGGTGTGTATGTCAGCTCGCTCTCAGACAGAAGAGAGAACGAGGAAGTACAGCTGGTACCAGAGTATCAATACTGAGAGAATGAGCACTGGAAAGCATTTAAAATATTCAGTATTGATCAGGGCTGCACACTTAATCGCAAAATTATCAGAATCGCAATATGACCAAGGGCAATATTCAAATAGGAGAACCAGGGTGCTAGCCTAGAAATCTTGTTCTCCATACGAAAAGAAAATATGATTTAAATGACTGATCAGCTGTCAAATAGAAGGAAAGTGGGCGTGCACCTAAATATTCAGTGTAAAAGGTGAATGAGTAGTAGCAAATTGGCTGAAACGTGTTTTTGACCTTTCAGAAATATTCTTGCATGTTCTGCAAAGAAATGTTCAACTCAAGCAACTGACCCTTCGCTAAGCCCCTCAAACAGCAGCTCTCCAATCATAGCTTAGCAACCAGAACCAGGGCGCCACGGGCCTGTCGGCAACACTCAGTCATTTTGTAATCTCACATGTAGGAAATGGATTAAAGTTTCTCTTTATCTGCTCTAATCTAAGCTGCAAACGTTAGCATGTCTGGCTTACAAATGCTAGCTTACTAGCTGCAGCAGCTTTACCAAACTTTGCCAAACTTGAGTCCGATACCACTGCATTTGCCAAACTCGTGGCTTTTTGAGATTTCTTATGTGAGGGGTTTGAGGAGGAGAATGTGGGCTGATGCAGAACCAAAGTCGGGTTAGCCAGCTATCTTCCTGGGGCGACCATGGTCCGGCTGGTTGACCACCTCAAGGTATGCTACACTTAATCTGATGTGTGCTTCCTTTTACAACGTTAATGAATGTAATTCTGTTGTCTATTATATACATATATGTGCTGCATTTCACCTTCCAACTAATGTTTTGTGGGGATGTAAGCTAGTCTTTTAGCATTAGCATTACATCATGTATGCAGCCGTTAAGTAACCTTCCATATTGAAGACACTTTCACAGGTTTCTTGTTTTAAAATATCTCAGACAGGGGCATTAAAAAGTCAGCTGGAGACAGAGACAGACTGAAAGAGTTCAAGCATTAACATTAGCTACATTTATGAAACATGCTAGTGAGAGTCATCGTTTTAGCCAACAAAATCCACGGTCATCAGCATGTAATGAGAAGCTGCTTTTGTTTACTTCTCTGCGGAATCACAGACCCAACGTTTCAACAATTACTTCCAATTTCATTGTTAAATCTGCCAATCAGTTAAATCCCATCACCGTGAACGGCATGTCTGCAGAGCGAGAATGAAAAGCTTGACAGGCGTAGGAACAGGAACTGAGGAGGGCAGGGCTTAGCAAAGGGTCAATTACACGAGGAAGCTGCTGCCTGCACTGTCAAACTAGTCAATTATCTGATGGCTTGCGAGATCAAAGTTGGACCAAATTGCTGGTAGAGTATGTTATTATGTCTAAGAGTGCTGCTGAAATAGAATTTCTACGCACAGAATATTTGTGGTTGAAATACAGAGGCATTCAAGTGAGATATTCATGTGGACTACATCTCCCTTGATTCAGTAAATTTTTAAGAACCACAAGTGTAAAAAAAAAAAAGAGTGCGTTGACATGCAAGTTGGAGAGCCTACCTGTCTCAGAGTCCCAGAGTTTGAGGTAGCGGTCATACGCGGCGCTGAGGAACTGGGTCCCGGTGTTGTTGAAGCAAATGTCTCGCACTGCTTTGCTGTGGCCTGGCATAAGCAGAGGAAATTTACACACACATATTACAAACAAATAAATAAATAAACGCTAGACAAACTCACTCAAATGTTCCCCAGTCTTGTTACCAAGCCTCCCTCCTTCCCTCCCCAGCTGCTTTCCTTTGATACCCGATTCATTTGAGGAATGTGAAATCTGGTTAAGGGAAATAAGGGATGTTGAAGAAGAAAGATGATGTGGGCTGAGGGAGACGAGGGAAATGGAATCTTTAAATGAGCTTGGAGAGGAGTGAGGAGGAGAAAGAGGAAAAGAAAAAAAAATTACATGCTCCATCTGTCTTTTCAACTGTTCTCCACCTTCTCTTATTCTCTTCCTCATCCCAATCTATGCAGCCCCCTTTGGCTCTTTCTCACAGTGCAGGTGAGGTCCCTGCGGGCTGCGAGCACGCAGACGCCTCCCTTGTTAAAACCGGCTTTTATCAGGGCTACACTGTTTCCACGGCGATAACAGAGCCCACTGAGGCTAAGCGCCTGCCTGCTCGCTTGCTCTAACCTGGCTTGCTGGCATACCAAAGGCGACGTCGCTGCTGCAGAAAGCCTTGATGGTGTGTGTGTGTGTGTGTGTGTGTGTGTGTGTGTGTGTACAGGAAAAAAACCCAATAAACAAACTACTGAAAGCATGGCTCATGTGTCATCAAATATACGCACTGACACAGACAGCATCCAAACATGAAAATACACAAACAATGATATGCATGCTCATTCATGAACGTCCCCCAAGCTAATATATTTCCAACTTTTCTCTTGCTTGCTAATGCTGACAAGCTACATGTACTGACAAACAACAATGTCGTGCCGTTTCCTATCACAGTGTATAGTTTAATTACTGATAATATGCAACACTGAGCAATCATTTCAGTAGGAGGGAATGCAAACAACCAAGAACTAAAACAGAAAACCAATAAAGAAAACCTTGTTTTACACAAGAAGGTCTACTTTCTGAAAATAGGTAAGTCGGGAAAACCTAGAAATAACAAAAATTTAACACGTCAGAGAGGGCTGAAAAATTAAGAAAACAGGGTCCAGGGGCCTCGTTTAAAAATGGATGTACGATCAACTTTGATCTCAAGCAGAAAAACAAATATAAGTAGTTGATTGTAAAAATTTGTGGAAATGATCTTATCTCTGAGCAAAGTTTGCACTTTTGCTTTTGCTGCTGGTTATGTCGGTGTATTATAGTTTGTGATGCATATGCGCCCGAGGCTGTGGTGAACTTAATTATAGCTACACACTCCTAAGCTTAGAGTGTCATTCCACTATTTAGTCAACTGAGTAATATGAACATATTGTCCGGCTTCAAGATCATCCACCATCATTGTGATCTCGTCTTCCAAAAGGTTTGTTTTTCCTCTTTTGTTGAATGGCTACTCCTGAATAAACCCTCATTGGTGCTTCACTATACGAGAGGAAATCACTGATTGTAAGACAGATGCAGCTAATTTTAAGTTAATTTGAGATTTATAAATCACAGGTGCTCAAGTTACAAATTGTCTTCTCAAAACCCGCATAAGCAAAGTTTTTTAGCCTCAGTATCTTTTATGAATCGAACTTAAGCACACCGTCAGAAATGATCTTTAGTCTAACTCCCCGTCTTGACTGCAAGTGAGTAAGACGCGTTTTTCACTCGTATGCCTCACGCAAAAGAAAAGCTTTAATTTTTATCAGCGCAGGTGTCTCCTCCACCTCCGTGCGTCTCACGTCCAAGCTGTGTCTGATGGGCATAAATTCTATCTGAAGTGTTAGTGAAGTGTTTCGACGATATGAGAGTAAATGCCCAGTAAAAAGGGACAGAAAATGTATTTCATCCACATTCTGCAGCCGAGTCAGAGCAGAGTGTGCTCCACAGTCCAGGTTCCACAGATGGAAATTAGCATCGCTATCCCTGTAATATTAACATAAACTGATCCATTTTACTGCTTCACATAACACGACATGCACTCAGACTTTCAGGCATGTACTCCCTCTGACTCCATCTGTGGAAACAAACTAATAGTTGCTGATTTTACATTTCTAACTCGATCTATTATTCTGCAATCTATTACCAGCTACAGCAACTTCAAAGGGTCAAAACTCAAATTCAAAATACAGCTACTACTTGGACATTGCATGGCAATATATTTATATTAAATGTTTCATTTGTTGTTCATTACTTAATGATCAGGACCAGCTAGGTGTAGCACTATACTTGAAGTAGTATTTATATACATTTTATTCACCACTTTTATATGCAGTCAAGTCCAGGTTTTTGAAACGACAATTTTCAAGTTCAGTTTCATCTGTGAGAAATGTTTATTTCAATGCTCACATTGTGCTGTGTGCAGTTTTCAGGAGCTCGATTTATTTTGGTCTACCATCTTATTTATTTACTTATTATTTTCTTATGGCACTAACTTAATGAAGAGGAACAGCTAAAATTTACTTAAAAACGTATTAAATACTAGGACTATTAATATGTCACTTCATCAAGGTTTAATGTTTTTTTCAGGTGAGAAAGCAACCATTTAGATTCCTGATATGTGGTCAATTTATCCAAATAACACCCATTTGGAAATTTGCTACATTTTTGAAGTGGCTTCTTTACTGTCGCACGATTGTCCCAGACACCACCTGTGCATTCCACAATACATTTAGTATGCCAGAAAAAGATTTACTATGTCCCAATATATAGTATGTCAAATGCAGTGTGCCAAAAAATACCAGGATGTCTTAATGCGTCACACTTTTCTGGCTATTCTGACCCACAATCCTTTGTGACGCATGTATGAGCAAGAGGACCAAAGTTATGAGGAAGTAGTACATCCCAACTGTATGCATAATATATGCGAAAGTATGTACTTTAAAGGGCAGCTGTAGTACACACTAAAAGTAAAAAAGAAAAAGGGCCCAGGTGCAATTTTTTTAACGTCCCCGACACAACAGGGTATCCTTGATTTCGAGCACTGGTTATAAAGCAGAGGTTTGTGGTTGTAAAATGTGCAGCATCATGAATCACAACTTGTTAATCAAACCTATTCTTTTAGAATCTAAAAATTAATATAAAAGCCTAATAAAGTAGCCGGCTGGACTTAATTGAGTAGGCTGCTGTTTGGCCGGCAGCCGGCACTTATGGGAAGCTCTGAGAATCATTTATTATACCAGTAATGATGTGGGAAAAAAATTATACCAGACAGCCTGATGATGATGATGAGCTCAGAAGTGATGAAAACAAAGCGGTGATCTAATATGCTCTCCACAACATGGCCGTATATTTCTAACACTCCTCTGATGAAAAAAAATAAAATAATTAACATCATCATCTGCGGCTCTGCCCCTCAGCCAGTCACTCTCTGTCAGTTCATTCACTCCTAAACTGTGTTCTCTCCTCCCGTACGCCGACTCCTCTCCGTGTCTTGCGCCCTCCCCTGTCCCTCGCTCCCCTCGGCCCCTGGGCTGCTGAATTATGCATATTCTGTGAAGGAGCTGACAAGCAGAACCCCGGCTGCAAACAATCTCTATTCAGACAGTGTTGCCGTCTCTGGGAAGGGTGACCTGCACACCATTAGCCTACACCCTCCTCCAGACCCCATCTATTCCAAAAAATAAATAAATAAATAACCCCCCACCCCCGCGCACTTTCTGTCAACGGTCAGCAGACGTGTCATTAGTGTTCCAGTAGCGCTGAGCTCACAGTCTGTCACCGCTGTGCATTTCCCAAAAGGCTGCGTGCATTTCAGACCTCCAGCATGTTTCATGTCAGCATGTTTGCCGATGATCCATTGTTGTTTATAACGTGTTGTACTTCGGAGGCGAGTTTCCTAATATTCTGTCACCATTTCATACCTTGACTTATTAACATTTATCAAAGCTGACCACAGAAAAATTTAAGATCGCTTACCAATAAACGTCCGTATGCATCTCCTCTCGTTGTACACCTCCCAGAGCTGTGGAGAGAAGCAGATGAAACTACAAGTGAGCCCCGACGCCAGATTAAATTAAGACAGCAGAAACAAATCAAATGAAAACAGAACTGCTGTGTTATCACACAGACAAAGTATCAGGTTTAATAAGCAAGCTAGCCAAACAAACCGGCCTTGTTTACAGCCGCCCCCGAGATGAAAATATCTTGTTTCATGCTTTGTAGTGTTTTACAATACAGCGCATCAGGCTGACAGCAAGAAGTCAGCTTTGAACATAAAACTTACAAACACATAAACTGCATCTTTGATTAACACAGAGCAAAATGTGTGTGTGTATGTGTGTGTGTGTATTCATTCATGAGCTTGTGTGTCATAATTTACCTTGATCTTACAGTCCATGGAGCAGGAGAGCAGTAGATGACCAGAGTTGGGAAACAGTCGGATAGCACTGACACCCTGGAAAATACACACAGAGAGAGAAGAGACACTGATGTGTGTCTGACCATATTTCTTCATAGCAACAGTAAGCTGAGAGAGACAGTGAAGCACAGTCCCTAAGCTCTTACATGCAGCATGCAAAATGTGTGATGTTTGCAAAGATATCCCAAATCTTGTGAGATCACATCTGGCTTTACTGTATAATGTTATAAAACCACAGTTATGCAAATTCTTACATCTTAGATATTCATGTGTGTCTGCTTGGACCATACCAATTGTTTCATGGTTATGGTTTATATTATTTCTTATGTCCGTCTTCTGGAGCGGTCAGACGCTTTCAAGGCTGTTTTTATTTGAACTCTGGTGTTATATTCACTATTGACCACCGCTATCAGGCTACCACCATTATGACGACGTTAAAATACGGTCGTTAAGGCTTGTCCGATTCAGCTACAGACTGTTAACACAGGGGACAGGTTTATTCCTAAAAAGATTATTTATTGTTGACTGTCGTCAGCAACAGCCACACTGACATCAGAGTTAAGCTCATAAGTAATCGTGGATGACGTATGGACCTGCTACATGCATAACCATGACTAGATAGCAGGCTTGACTTATGTTTTAAAGTCAATTTATTTCATTTTGAAAAAAAAGATTCCTGTACCACTGCTCGTACCATAGTTTGAGAATCAAGGCTATAGACTAAAGGAGTCAAAGGCAGGGTTGTGAATTTGGTGCATTTTCCTCAACCGATAGTTGAAAACACTAACTACAAAACCTTTTTCTCACTTTTTAAATTTAAGTTTCCTAATTTAACAAATGGCTTTGTCTGACAAAACAATGAGGCAGAATTAGACATTTCTAGACTCTCGATTAATTACTGGCTAATAAGTTTTGAATCAATTAGGAGTGATTAACTGATTAATCATTAACATCCCTAGTCAAAGGCACCATGAACTGTTCAGGAAACATCTACATTTTTCACATATAACGTGCTGTGAATGTTCGTGCTCTTGCCTTGATTTGGACGTGGCCAGTCTATTGATTTTAAAGCACTTTTATGAGGGAAACACCCGCTGAATCAGACAGAGTGTGTGTGCAGACCGTGCTTCCTCTGTAGTCGTCACAGAAATCACGATGACTTTCAAGTTACCAAACTTTCTCCAAAAAGGGAAGTCACAAAACTTTGGTGACACCGAGTGGGCCACCCTCCATCTATTATCTCGACATCAGCACTTCCTCATGCTTATTATCTTTTCAAACCCCTTTGTATTTCAAATTAGACTCTGAAGCCTGTAACTTCCCGCACAAAGCGAATAGAAGCCAATTTAAAACTTGAGTGATTTCTCCCTCCCTGAAGCACACTGGCACATCTAAAGCTTGAATCAGATCTTTCTTGGAATAACCCAGTGTTTCCCTTCATATTTGAATTATAAAGACGGTGTTTTGAATGAGACAGAATTATCTCAGATACGTAAGGAACAAGCCGCTCGTATACGACCATGTTATCATTTTATTCAAACATACCCAGGAAGTTTTTACTGACTGGCTCAAAAATTCTTACATGGATCGCATAATGGAATTTCCTCTCTACTTGTACAGAGGCAACTATGTGACATTTCAGAATTATATTAAAAACGGCAACTTACCATCAGCAAAGCCTGCAGAGAAAATACTTACAGCTGCAACTGGTAAATAATATAATATAATTCAAGGACAAAAAGTCTCTTCCCACTGACCTTAGTGTGTCCAGACCAGACGTGAATCTGCTTCTTGGGCAGGTAACACTTGTCTGGAGCATCTGCAGATCGAAGGTTGATGCCCACATCCTGTGGGACGTGAAGGTAGGACCTGCCCTGGTAGTCATACATGTCTTTAACTGGAGGGGGAGAACAAAAAGACACAAAATATCATGAAAAAAATGTCCCGTAGCAATTGGATACTTGTTTTAGAGGAGATTGGACTGTCAGCTAGAGCTTCTGAAGTGTAAGGATTCGCTATTTTTCTTCGTCATTTATGATTAAATTATGAGTCTTTGGACTTTGGACTGTTGGTTGGACAAAGGAAGCAAGCAGAAGACGTCACTTTGGGCTCTGGAAAATTGTGATGAACACATTACACCATTTGTTTTACAGATCATAGACTAAACAATTAATTGTGAGAATGACTGACCGATAATCAAAATAATTGTCAGCTACCCTTAACTTTTTTTTTCATAAGTTTCTAGTAGCACTAAATCCCTGACTAGCAAGGGCACCCGCGGCTCGAGAGACAAGAGTCTATATATAATATACAATATCAAACTGGACATGGGGACAAAGTCCCTAAAACATAAACATTTGATCATCTAGAATCTTATGACAACTGGGCAAACTTCATTTGCAGATGAAGATTGTGTGATAAGATCAAACTCAACCCAAACTTTTAATTACATTTTTAAGAATTTTTTAGGTTCAGAGTCAAAAGAAACACTGTGTTCACTCACGATACGAACTATGATTTAAAAGGTAAAAATAAATCAGTAAATCACTGAGTGCTTTTCAAACGTGTCAATTAGAGCGGCCCACAGTACCATGAAGGATGGTCTTCTCCTCTGCCGGAGCCTCCTCCTCGTTCCGTCCTTTCTTCTGCCTCTTGGCCGTGATCTCATCCAGCTCTTTCTGCTCTTCCTGGAAAATAAAATTCATCACAATTAGCAAACTCGTTTGTTCTGGGAAACGGCGCTGAGGAACGACTGAACAAATTTAAAACCGTTACACAGGCCTGCTCTTTTTAGTTTTAGACAGCTGTGTGGGAGGGCGGGGTCACGTGGCCACTGGTAAGCAGCAGGTGACCCACTACTGTATGTGTCTCATCTACAAAAGTGCAAAATACCACCACATTACAAAGCTTTTATACGGAATTCATACCCACACAAAGCCTCTCAAAAGGCCAGAGTTGAGTACTGCAGGTGAGTTGTTTTAAGCTGTGCATGTTCAGGCAATCAGTGATTGAAACCCCATATTATGTTTTCTAACACAAATACTGACAACACAAAAATTAAGTTTTTTGAAGGCGTAAATACAAAGCCACTTATTTTGGTGATTTAACTCAGCAGAAAAAAAAATTCAACCACAGATTAAGCCTACTTAGGATACCTAGAGTAACTATCTTTCATATCATCTCTATCTATCACACAAAGGTAAAACCTTCCTGTCTAAACCTGGAGGGTTTGCTTTATTTTCATGCCTTACAACCACATTAAAGGGATAGTTCACCCAAAAATAAAAATTCTGTAATTATCTCCTCACCCTCAAGCTAACTGAAGGTTGGATTTGTTTTGTTTTTTAGTCCACAAAACACTGCTGGGGTTTCTCAGGAAAACAGCATTGCAGAATCTCCCAAACAATTTAAGTGATAGGTGACTAGTTTTCAAAGAGAAAAAACAACCCAAGAAAAACATATAATGCCTCCATACTGCTCGTCTGGTGTAATCCAAGTCTCCTAAAGCCCCAACATGCCAAGTTGACTTGAAAGACATCATTTATACCATGTTTTAACCCCGAATCTTCACTGTAGATCCTTTGCTTGGAGCCACATTCAGGTGCCCGTGCACAACATTTGAATTGTGTGTATGCGGTGTAACGGAGTGCGCGTACAAGTGAACGAGATGTTGGGGCTTTTGTGGGCTAAAAAAAACTGAACACAACCTTCAATCAGCATGAGGGTGAGTAGATAATGACTGGATTTTCATTTTTGGGAGAACTATCCCTTTAAGAGGTAAGTCAGGTAATTATATGAAAAGTGTCCTTACCTCTGACGGTTTGGCCACATCTTTCTCGTCCACATATTTCGCCCATGGTCCAAGGAAGCTGTCAATCTCTTCAGCATCTCCGCCTTTGATCTTTTTCCTTTTCTCTGACTTCTTCTGTCCGCTCTCAAACACAGTTAATCCTGGAAGAAGAACAACTTGATGTTATGATTCTGAATCTCGGTAAATTATACTTCATGCAACCGAAAACGTTCTATATAAATTCTAATTCGCACAGTCAGACACAGACAGACATATCTCATACGGTGTGATAAATAATTACCTTTATTTTTCTCAGCTTCATCCACTGCACCAATGTACGTATTAGAGGAGGCCTGGTGTGTGTCAACAGATGGATCTAAAGCATAACCTATGAGAAGAGTGGAGAGAATAGGAGAAAGGTCATTAAAATTCAAACAGGGTCAATACACATTGATCACTTCATTTAATCCCAGGTCACAGGCGATCTTACCGTACGTAGAGAAGGTTCTCCTCTGCTGTTCAAACATGAAGTCGTTGAGGTGAGCGGGTTCTGCGTAGCCAGATAACATGTTCCTGGGGGCAGCCATCTGCTGGCTTTTGAATGGGTTCACTGGCCCAAACTATGAAGAAGCAATACAAAATCATTTCTAATAATATTACAATAAAACTTTTATGGACCCTCACAAGGAACAAATCTTTTTGCATGACCCTTCTGTCTAATTTATATGTAACAGGAATGACTTTAATAACATCATGCTTTCTGATTAATGTGACAGAAGTTAGATGTATCAGATAAAGGGACTTGCCGATCCGATACTAAGTAGTCCGTCTGATACTGGACAAAATCAATGGATTGGATATTGATGGATATAATCCGATACAATCCCTTACAGTTGCTAGAATGTGCACTTTACTTAAAAGCTACTGCAAGGTATATATAAACATAAAATCATATAAACACAGAGTCGTTTCAACTGATATCAAGGAGAATCAGACCCCGTGGCATCGGGGCTGATAATTTTTTTGGCTGATATTGACATATCAAGTTATATCATCATCATGTATTAGCTGATAAATATAAGCTATGATAATAACTGATTTGACAGATTATGTCAAACACTTATATTTAATTCTTACGCAAAATATTCTAGAATATTCTGATGCAATTTACTAGAAAAACTAAGTGTAAATTTGAAGAGTCAGAACTGTCCTTTGTTTTTGTTGTAATAATGATGTCAGTTAGATTTGGTTCAGTAAGAGCTGTGTGATATTAAATCATCTATCTTTGCTCACAACATCTTAGTCTTCCTCACCCTCAGGTGTACATGAACTACAGGCTACATGAACTTCTTAAGATACAAAAAAGTGAAATTATCAGTCATCTTAACAGTCTCAGCTGAAAAAAAAACCCTTATCAAACATCCCTATAAAGTACTATGAGTGAAAAATCTTCACCTAAAAGAAGCAGCATAACTGAGTCATGTGTGGCTGTGTATTTCTTCCTTCATTGGAGTAAAATATTTGTTTCACAGTTTCAGCATGATGTTCTTTTAGATGGCCAGGTTAAGCAAAATTCATCATTACAAATGAAGCAACCAAGTTGTTCAAGAGAGAAAAATACAGAATCAGATTGGTGTCCGTTTCAGCAGATACTCAAGGTTGTTGAATCAGCATCGGACATGAAAAAGTCTGACACCACTAGATTCATTTCAGTACATTTGAGGAGGTGGGAAAAAATACAGTAACAGTAACAATAATAACAATAACAATAACAACATGTTATCTAACTTATATAATCTAGTAATCTAGCATTTACATTAGAGTTGAGCAAACACCTCAATAGTAAAAATATTTTGACAAAATATGATGTCAAGTTATTAATACCCAGGACAAAATTGTTGAGATGATCATTAGTAATGTGGGTATGATGGCCAAGCAGCTAGAGGCATTCAGTATTTAATTTCACTTAGCTTGAAGAATCATAAAGGCTTTCTAAACCAGGTAAAGAAAACATTTAGACTGTATACACATATTACAATTTATAATTTAATCTCATACAACATCATAGTATATATTCTGACCCAGCTCTAGGTGACTTTAATTGGAATCTTACCTCTGGTGCAAACATGGTTTCATAAGTCGGATTGTAAGAGACTTCTTTCAGTGAAGGGTCCAGGTGTGTGCCAGTCTCAACAGACTCCTAAAATCAGGATGAGGATGACAAATCAGCAAAGTGTCTCTGACTAACTGGTTTGGTGTATCAGACGTTAGATGGGGGAAAAAAATACTATCGATGGCGATATCTCTGGCATAACATGAAGTTAAACAATAAAATATAACTTCTATCCTACTAACCGACACTTAATATTTCGCGCTAACCGCTAGTTTTACTTTGTCAAGCTAACGCTAACAACAATAGTTAACGATGACTTTCGCATTAAATAGTTACTTTTCCCGAATTCTTTACATTGAAACTGTACATCTATATCTCTATATTTATGCATAGTGCACTACTTAGCTGGCGTTAGCAGGCAGTATCTAACTTGATCAATCGATTATAACGTTAAGCTAACATTAGCTAGCTTGGTTAGCGTACCTTAACGGCGACCTCGGGAGCAGAATTGAGAACAGCCAAAGTCATCGTGCGTCCGGGCTGCAGAGGTTTAAGGTGAGCTGTTGCATCCGGATTCACTGGATCCACTTTCTCCCCACTGGTATTGGATTCCGACTCATTTTCTGAATCAGAATCGCTGCCGTACGAAACGAGGGAAGCTATGGCGGCAGACATCTTGGATGTTGTGAATTCGCCGGAAGCAGAAGGGCGGTACTTCCGCTATGACGAACTTTGAAAAAAAGGAAAGAAATGAAAAAAGAAGGAATCAGAATAAATGTTCAGCCTTCATCACTTGGACTTCAACACTGAATTTTAGTCACCCAGAGCATGGAAAAAAACAACAGCACAAAATTAATTGTGGAAATGAATTATATCAGTATATGAAATTTAATTGAATTGGATATGTGCAAGAAGACATTGCAGTGGAACACAATTTGTTCTGTCCTCAGGATAAACAATACTTGAGCTGAAACTATTATCATTCATGTAATCATTTATTGTGTTTTTTTTTCTTTTTCCTTTTATTGAATTGAATGTCTTTGTGTTCTAGACTTTTGGTTTGACAAAACTTGAGCACTTTGAGGATGTCACCACCAGGAAAATATTTTTTTTTTCCTGACATTTTGTAGAAATAACCATGGAAGCCCATTTCCTTAATATGATGAAAAAAGAAGATCCAGTAAATCATTCTAATGAGAAACTTGCATTGTGTTTTCTCAGGGGATGGCATCATGTTTCGTCCACTAGAAGGGCATAGAGGGCATTTTATCATATTTTGTCTCTTAGAGTGACACACTTGAGGGCATTTTACTATATTTTGTCTCTTAGAGTGACACACTTGAGGGCATTTTATCATATTTTGTATATTAGAGGGGCACACTGGAGGGCATTTTATTATATTTTGTCTGTAGAAAAGGCTCACTAGAGGGCTATTATGATATTGTGTCCACTCGAATGGTCCTCTAGAGAGCATTTTGTCATATTTTGTCCACTGAAAGTACATCCCAGATATCATCGTTTGTCCACGGGGCACTTTATCATGTACTATCTACCATAGGGGCATCTTTTTTTCGAACATGGGAGCAACAGGGCCATAATCATAAACAAACAATCAAATAAGCAAACAAACAAATAACATTGGCAATGAAAATGCAATTTCTGTATTTTTTACATTTGTTTTTTAATTTTTTTTATTTATTTATTTATGCATTTCTATAATTATTTACGTATTTACTTCTGTATTTCGGTGTATTAATGCATCTAAATAAATAAACAAATACATAAAAAATACAAGAATAGCATTTTTCATCACTAAAATTAATTTATTTATGGTTTATTTATATATTTAATTATTTATTCTGCATTTTTAATTTATTTTCTGTTTTGTCTTGTTTTGTCCCTCATACAAACCGACACGCACGTTATCCCGCGAGCCTCCC
Source organism: Lutjanus campechanus (assembly GCA_027495735.1). NCBI lineage: Eukaryota > Metazoa > Chordata > Actinopteri > Lutjaniformes > Lutjanidae > Lutjanus > Lutjanus campechanus. The sequence continues at coordinate 25,050 of JAJHUR010090683.1, forward strand.
ACGAGCGCAGCAGCAGTTGCATGGAGCTGCTTTCTCGCGCCCCAACAATAGAGTGGTAAGTACCATTATCACAGATCATAACGGGGACATTTTCCTGCGAACTAGCGCCATTTCAAACTCGTTACTTTGGAAATAACACCTCTGTCGCATTTGGGTTGAACTGACGGATATTTTATTTTGTTAACAAAACCTGTTGTTAGCTTCAACGGACCCGGTTTAACGTCAATTCCACCGACATCTACCCCGAGATTCCCTCCTGGAAAACGGACGGCTGGATTGTTCTCCGCCGCCGCCTCTTCCAGCAGGAGAGTACTTGTGATAACACAGACAGTACAAGCATGGATCCGACCCGGGGATTTAAATTCTTGGACACGGTGGCGAGCTCTGCTGCTCAGTGAGGATGGAAAGCAAATAAGAGGATTTTTAACAAACGTATCAGGTAATTATTCCCAGCGCCACTCTCTACTGAAGTCACGTTTTTTAACTTTAAAATGAGACTTTTACGTGAACGTTATTGCAGCAACAAACTGCACTGGAGCTGCCTCACTAACTGGTAATTCAACACTGGCTGACCATCACTGACTAGTAGCCTACATTAACCCTGCACACAGGTGACAAATGTGGCAATGTTGTCAATGTTAGCACTTCAGAGTGGTCAAAAAAAATCTTTAAAAGTACAAATATGTGTTTATGAGTGAACAAATTTGTAACAGGACTGCTTAAAAGATGATAAATGGCAAAGCTGCACATCTGCATGAGCTCCCGCAGCAGCAGCAGCAGCAGCAGCGTCTTGACGTATCCAGTCCTCTTGACTATCATACTGGTGAGAAACCGGGAGAGCAAATATTTGCAATACAGAGCAAATTATCCAACGCCATAAAAAAAATGCCACAGCTTTCATCTTGCACGTTTTTTTTTTTAAATATTCGTCATTTGGTGGCATAGTTTCAGGTTGATACATTATGATTAGGCGAACCGCTGTGATTTAATTTTCCCACTAAGAATTGCATTGACTTGACTCACAGAGAGGAGAGAGGAGGGATAGGGGCTGGGGTCTATTCCAGCCAGCTTGGTTTGCAGTCATGGGGGATGGTAGCCTCCTTCAGCCCAGTGAAAATCATGCTTTGTGAAATCTGAAACCTTCTTTGTACTACTTCAAGTGCAGTAAAAAAAAAAAAAAGAAGAAGAAGAAGTAGAAGAAAAAAGTGGGCATGAGGAGAGGAACAGTGTCGTTTGGTGACTTTATATCAGCTTGAGGATATTGTTTGCTTTGCATGATGCCAGCTCATGTAGTGCTGTAAGGTACAGGGCTTACATTAAACTGACCATATTTCCTGCAGCCTGCACAGGATGGAGTCTCATGATGCTGCCTCAAGCAACATATTTTAGTAGTAAAATAAGAGCAGACTGTAGTGGAAATATCCCTGGTTGGTGATGAATGAAGGATCGTCTGCAGAGCCATTGATAAAAGTCCATGTACGCTTCTGTGCCTGCAGCTCTTGACAGTAGATTAGTGGGGGCAGTGTGTGCCTCTGATGTATTAAAATTACATTCAAATGTAATGATAATACACGAGAGACACAAACCGGTGGCTAAGTGGAGTGTAGATGTTGTAGTGACTGCATATAATGCGTGTGAGCTGAAGGATTTTACTTTTTTGATTGAGGTTAAATAATTGCTTTCCTCAGGTCAGTTCAGAAAAGATCAAGAGGAATAGATTTAAGCCTGGGGATGCAACTAAAGATTAATTTAATTGTCGATTATTTTCTTGATGAATCGATTAGTTGTTTGCGGTGATGGCCTCAAATGTCTTGTTTTGTCCACCTAATCAAAAAATCGATTAATCATTGCAGCTGCTCTACTTAAAGGCGTAAATGTAATCCCTTTCAGTTTTCACTTATGACCCACTAGTGTGTAGCGGTGTCTGCATCTGCAGAGACCCTGCCCTCTGCCTGGATATCCTTATTTTCTTATTATTTTTATGTACTCAGGATGCTTTACTAACCCAAAATATCAGAGTTTGATGTCCTGGGAATGAGACAAGACAATGATCTATCTTTCTGGCGCATTGACAGTCAGCTCAGACAAATTCATCTGATTCTACCTTGAAGTCCAGACACCATATCAATAAAAACAAACAGAAAGGACTGATTTTTGAGCAAAATTAGCCACACAGCTGTATAAACTTACACTGTCTGGACCGCGATATGGTCAAATGCATATCGACGTTATTCCCTGATTTTATTAGAAGTCAGATTAGAACATTTTAAAATATGGAATCTGCACCAAACGTGTATACTTTCCAGATAAGTCTAGATTTATGGAGAAAATGTAGCCCACAGTATATAGGCTGTATTGAGAAAGCAGCTCTGACTCCTGGGACAAAATATTCCGAGAGCCCTTGCAGCTGTTATATTTACCCGTCTGCAGCAGTGGAATCCGAACTATCGCATGACTGACATGAGTGGAAGCTATAGGCTGAGTTTCACAACAGCTCAGAGGGATCACAGACTGAATGTACTCGAAACATTTGCCATACTGGCTGGATTTAAAGTTTCCCACATGACATAACACAGAGGTGAAGTTTTGCATGAAAAGTGCTCTTGTCTCACAATATACGTCATCAGCACCAACATCGCTGTCCCTTGTAATGTTATCCTACCTGATGTGCTGTATCCAGCGACTGTTGGTCCTTTTGCTGAGAGGTGACAGAACGAGTAAGGCCCGTTGCTTGTGTGATGCAAACACACACATAAACTACAGTTTACCCACCTCTGTATTTACCACTTCGCCCCTGATTTAGTTATATCTACAGTCAGGTCAAAGTCATTTGCAGCTGCAGCCGTCTCAGCAGCACAAGGAGCCAAAATCTAAGTGTACCTTTTGTACAATGATGATCATAAAAAAAAAAAAGAAAAAATCATCTCTGCTTGAAGTTACAGTCGGGCATGAAGTGTCTTAAATGTTTAATCTTGGGGTTAAGGTAAAGTTTAGGCTAACAGACAACTTTTTATGTGACGGTTTTTAGGGAGGCATCATAGCTTCAGCGGCTAACGTTAGCTTCTGGAGGGAGAAAGTCATGATGTCACTTATGCCACTGTTAGGTGTGTTGACTTTCTAACTGCATATCTTCATAGTAAATTGTGGCATAATTCAAACAGGTTAAAAAAATTTTTTTGTTTCTCTCCTGTTCATAATTTGTCTGAAGTTAGGTCCCGTGGTGGTCCACTGGAAGGGGAGGGACTTCAGCTCTCTGCGCAGCGTCTCTCCCACAGTGACATTTACAGAACCAGTGATCAAATTCAACCTGGATGTGTGCTGAAGTTTGCCTGCCCCTGTTATCCAAAATCAGCCGTATTGTTTTGTTTGAGGCGAGTTTCTTCCCAAGTGGGCTACCTCCTGGGCTTTTGATATTTCATGTGGTATTTTTTAGCCTGCAGGAAAACATTAAACACAGGTGAGAAGCAGGGAAGTTGATGGGTATATCCATATAACCTGCTCTTTGATACATGAGTCTATTTAACAGTGCTCAGTTTACCTGACGAATGGCTTTACCTACAGGTGTATTCCCAGAATAGAACAGAACATATTGTTATGGTTTTATCTGATGCTGTTTGTGAACTCTTTGCTGCGAGGGATGACATTCCTGCACAGTTTGCAGTTCTCATGTTTTTCTCTGTGTTTTCGGAGGCCCCTGTGATAGAAGAGCTTTGGCATGCCTCCCGCGGAGGCTTTTGGACCTCTCTTATTTGTTGACATTGCTCTGATCCTCTGCCAGTCTCTGGCTTTCTCATGCTAGCACGAAGAATATCTCTCTTTCTGTAGCTCTCCTTTGTCTCCCTCCACAGAGGTGGTTAGGGGGTGACGGTGGGACACGCAGAATAACACGGGGCATAATG
>JAJHUR010090684.1:0-15474 GCA_027495735.1 Lutjanus campechanus
TTGAACTAACTTATTGTAAAGTTTGGTAGTTTAGTTTAGGGTCAGACCTTTTTGACTTTTCTCTAAGTGTTGCATTTAAAAAAAAAAGTCAGATACTTTTTGCTGTTCTTGCCTTTAACAGTTATTTAGATGAAATAATTTAAGGTATTTACAGGGGAAATTCTTCTCTGTGGATCAGCTAACAATCACTGACAACTCTGACCTGGCAAGAGACCCCAGCAAGATGGTTACCATGTTTGCATGCACTCTAATTTCCAACTATTATTCAGAATAGGGCAACATTCTGTATATCATACAGGGGTTGTAAATAGCACATTCTAGATAGTCTGAATTAGGCCTGATTCTGAATGTAGCATTTTCTGATTAAGACATATGGGATACGCCAGTATTATTCAGGTTTTAGGAGCATTCTTTGGACATGTAGGCACCTCAGAATATGCATCTCTATTGGTTTTTTTTACTGCAGGTTGCTACACACTGCCTCTTGCCAGTTTACTGTCAGCTCAGTGTGTTGTAAACAAACCAACTAGCCAGGCTATGCATGCACAGAAGACATGCCAACATTTTTGGTCAGAAGGAGAAACACACCTTCTTTTAAACATGAAAGAAAAGAAAAACTACAATATCAACAGGTTTTTGCATATGTGCAAATACTGCAAAGCCGACTTTTTCAAGAGGGTGGCTGAACGAATGATTTGTTGTCTGAATGTTTTGTGTAAACAGTGCACTGTATTTTATAAGGTATAATGCTTTCCTCTGAAATGTAGTGGAGTAGTGGGGTAGAGGTCTAAAATAACACTGGACACAATGCAATTTCCCCCATAAATTGAATGCCAGGTAGCTGTTTCCAGCCATAAAAGGTATATATTTTTACATTGGCAAAATTTTGAATGCAGAACATTTTATGGAGTATTACTCCTTTGATACTTGAGAGTAATGGATAAAATATAAAAAATAAAAAAAATATGTGTTTGAGGTCAGAGGTGGTACCTGAGAACAGCGTCTGTGTGCTCTGGCAGCAAAAGTGCTGTTTCCTCTCCAGAGCTGTGCCTTCCACACTGGAGTGGATCAGATTCCTCCTCCTTAACACCAGACAGCAACACACACACACACAGTTAACACGTCTGTCCAGCAGCTATTACAGTCTAATAACTTGCAGACTAGCGGCCTAATTGCTTCTCGGAGATAATGTCTGTATCAAACGAGCCGCTGCCCGTGTTTAACTGGTGTGCACGGCTATCAGCATGAGGACATAGCTCATTTTCACTATCACATATAATTACACAATGGTGATGCTGAACTGCTCAGATAGCGTGTCTCACCGAATCAGAGCTGTGCGCCAGAGTGTCAGCGCCAGCCTGGTGTGGCGAGGACAGCGGGGCTGGCTGGTTGATGACCACTGCGCTCCTCTCTGCCTCCCTGGGGGAGGGAGGAGGGGTGGCGAGGAGCAGGGAATCAGGCTCGCCCTGCTCACACAGGCTGTAGTGACCCAGAGGTCTTGGTGGACGGAGGGGCTGCAGAGCCTCTGGGTTCTCGTCCTCAGAGTCAGATAACGCACTGCCAGGCCGCCCTGCCAGAGAGAAAAAAGAAAAAGCGGTCACTTTTCCTGAGAGCCCTGCTCCTGTCTCCCACGATGTAGGCCATTCTAAACAATATTTAGTGTTGCTGTTGAATGATAGTTAACACTTTTATTGTTCACATCTGCAGGGCATACAGTAGATTAATGTGTGGCTCCACTCACCTGTAGAGGCGGCCGGGGCAGCGCTCCACTTGGCACTGGTCACTGTTCCCATCTTCTGCTCCAGCTGACAGATGTACTCCATCAACTCCTGCAGTGGAAAATACAGCCATCATATCACACACCAGGGCTGGACTTTCATCACGGCTTCAGCTGCCGTCAACCTCATCATGTCCAACTTCTTCATGCCAAAGACACGTAAAATGATTGCACAGTAAACACACAAACATTTGCTATTATATTGATATTATTATCACTATTCAATAACATCTAAACAGTTGTTTGATTTATGATGTGTCACAGACTGGCTGCTATCCTCCCATATGGCAGATGTTAAATTTAAGCTGGACACTGATTTTAAAAACATTGACCATCGACTCTGCCAGTAGCGGGCAAATGTGATGGTGGTTCGCCAACAAAAACTCTGCAGGCACTTTAACAGCGGCAGCACTGACTGCCCTGAAATCCACTGATTTATATTGCACTATAAACAATTTATATTGCACAATAACAACTAAGAAGACAACAACAGAGGGAAGATTCCCAACACCTGGGACATTCACGATCCCAGCGTACGTGTGTATATGTTACATCAGTAAGCTTCAGGGTATGAATATATTATTAATACGGAGCTTTTAGAAAAACAATCATTATTCATAGGTGCACCTGACAGTGAGAGTGATACAAATCGTAAAAAAAAATTGTACTAAAGTCAAAGCTGATGATAAGGCAAGTACTGCAGTTTTGAGCTGATTGGGATAAAAGAGTTACTTGTTAATCCATACAAGCTATTCGTTAGCCTTGAGACCTTATCAGCTGATAATAAAAAAGGGGCACAAAGTCGGTATCTATGACACCATACATGCATAGTGTTTACACATGAAAATATCTCAAAACATTACAGTTGTTTTCTCAAATAGTGTTTCTGACCTGTCTCTCTGTCAGCAGCTGCTCCTTCTCTTTCTGGGCGACCCGAAGGCTGGCCTTCAGCTCCTGGAGCTCCCTGCGGGTTTCACTCAGCTGAACCTGCAGGACAGATATCAGAGAACAACAGGGTACTGAACAAATACTCTGAATATCAACTGTGTAGTAGAGCGCAGTAAAGTTAAAGGAATAGTTCCACATTTTGGGAAATACGCTTATCTGTGTCGTGTTATATCTAGCAAGATTACAAGTCAACAACAACATAGTGTGACACTGCTTCTGAGTCCTGAACGAAGAGGAGAGGGTGGGTAATCCTCAATGACATATCACATCCTCTCCACCTCTTCACGATGAATACCGTCTGTTATCATCAGGACGGAGGTACAGACTACCGCATATACCCAGAGATCCTTTATACCCTCTAGTATAGCTCTGATATACAAACCCTGGTGACATGAGGTGTGCGTCACTTGCATTTTGTCGTACTTAACTCTATTGTTGATGATGTTGTTGTGGGGTACTTTTGTTGTTAATTATCTGTCCTTCTGTGTAATTTATCTTTTCTGTTGTGGTTGTGATTGTCTAATAGTTGCCACAGGCACACAGAGAATTTTTGAAAGGACGATAATCAACCAAAATAAGTTAAAATAACTATTTGCTTTTTTGCAGAGAGCTAGATGAGAAGATAGACACTTTGCTCATTTGTTTATGGTAAATGTGAAGTCAGAGCCAGCAGGCAGTTAGCTTAGCTTAGCATAAAGTTTGGAAGCAATCATGGTGATGACAACACTCCAAGAAATGCCAGGTCAAGAAAAAGTACCAGCATGGAAATCCTTGTACAACTGCAACTTTACTCTTTTGTTTGTGTACAGATTACACAAACTAGAAACAATGTATATTACTGAGTTTAAGAGCTACTGGTGGGTGGATTTTTAAAATTTGGGACAGAGCCAGGCTAGGTGTTTTCCTTCATTCCCAGTATATATGTCAAGTTATTTTATATATATTGTACAGATATGACAGTGGTATCAATCTTCTCATCTAAGTCTTGTCAAGAAGGCGAATAATATAAGAACTCTTTTATACAAACATGTACACACACGCCTCCAGGCAGCACAAGTCACTTTACACAGACGCTACAAAAACTGCTGTGAATAACGCATCCTGTGGATGGAATATTACTTTCACATCTGTTCATGTCTGCTTGCACTATAATTATTCATTACAGTTCATAGTATCATTACAATATTTGTTCTATATCTGCAACTTCTTATCTTTGCAGTTACAGTTTTTGTTTTTTTGTCTTATGTGTGCCTAGTTATAGCCCTTGTTATTCTTAGTACTTTTAGTATTTTGTTTCTCTCCGAGTATTGACTCAGACCTTGTTGTTTTGTTACTTGTGTGTTTACCAACACCTTAGTCTGTGAGAACTGACATTTTGATCTTCTATGAGTCCTGCACAAATGGCAGAATTGACAATAAAGTTGACTTGGACTTGGACATCAAACTATTCAGTTAACAATAATAAAAGGTTACAAGTAAATTCAAATTTTGTGTGTTTATACTTGTTTACATGAATAAATGCACTTTAGTTACTGCAAACACAGTGGAGTGAACTCCAAACTGACCCTAACAAGAAACACTGACTGTAGTAAGTTCTCACCCGGTTACAATCCTTTTCTCTCCCAAGCTCAACCTCCAGCTTCACTCTCTCCATCTTCTCCTCCTGCAGCCTCTCCTCCATCCTCTGCATCTCTACATTGAGTTTCTCCAGACGCTCATGGTCCTTCTGTCAGGGTGACACACATATTTATTCAGTATATAACACTCTACCACAGTGCATATACATGGTCTGAATCTATATGTTGTGCAGTGGTACAGCACCTCAGCAGCGCGCTGCAGATTCTGCCTCTCCTGGGCCCAGCGGGCTCTTCCCTCTCTCAGGGCCAGACTGGAATCTGCAAGCTGAAGGGTGAGTTGGGCTGCCTGCAGACGAGCCTGATGCAGCTCAGCCTGCCCCTGATCCCTCTGGGCTACCATGCCACTCAGATCGCTCTTCAAGCCCTCTGCGGAACGCTCACTCGAGTTCAGACGCTCCCGAAGACTCCGCATTTCCTTCAGTGTTGCCTCATTCTCGGCCTGACCATAAAGGAACAATAAAGCGTGTGTTGGCTACACATTTGTAGCTGTAGGTGATTTATTGGAAAACGCTAACCCCAAATATGACTAATACTGAACTTGAGATTCAAATTATGGGCTGAAAAAGGCATTCAGATGATTTTGGATCTTTAGTTGTAGGGTGACTTTCTTACATTCGATTAACTGTGTCAGAGCTGTCGAATTTGAAATTAGGAAGCCTAATAACATTACAATATAAGACAATGGTGGCCATGCACTTGCTCTGAAGTGCCTTGTAAGGCGCCTTTCAATAAAATATATTTTGTTATTATTATTATTATTATTATTATTATTATTATTATTATTATTATTATCAGTTATTGAGAAAATTATACTGAATAACTTGGATGGTAAAGGAAACAAATCTAGATTTATAACCTGCTGGCAAGAGCAGTGTCAACATCAGATAAATTAAAAGTTTGGAGAACAGACACACAAAAAGATATTACTGAGCAGGATCAGGAAATTTGCAGTTTAAAAGTGTGCAGTATTCGTGGTTAATGTGTTGAACTTCATCATATATCCCCTAATATTCCTGTGTGTAAAAGCTGTTAAGTGCCTAAATGAGAAAGGACTTTTGTTTCATTGCTTATGGAAGTGCCCAAAGATGCCAATAATTTGGGAAAATGTTGTTAAATGTTTATCACTGACAGTTAAAAGTAATATCCCACTGAGGGCAAAATTATGTGTACTTGGAATATACCCCAAAAATTGTCAAAGCAAACAAAAATAATTGATTTCAGACTTTGTCATGAAAGTGATTGTGTTATGTTGGAACAATGTAGAACCGCCATCACTTCGAGTGTGGAAAGGAGACATGTTGACATGTCTTGGGATGGAGATGTTAATGTATGTTGTTGAAGTTAAGTGGAAAGAGTTTGTTTAAATTTGAAACTCATGTCTGTCTTGGAAAATGTAACGTGAATTAGCCTACTGATGTAAAAGAAAACACATATATAAATAACATAAGAGTACAGATCCTGCCCTTTATTTAAATATTAATTTTCTTAGTGAATTTATTAATTTTATTCATTTTTTAATTTTTTTTTAATCATTTTATCATTTATTTGAAACATCTGGGTGAATGTGTGACTGTGTACACAGGGACATATGTTTGTATACTGATGTGTTTCTTTTGGTATTATGATTGAAATCTCAATAAAAATATTGCTTAAAAAAATCAAAGACCAAAGTCCGTCAATCTAGCAAAATTTTAGCGTGCTGATATATATCTCTTATTTAAAGCTATGCATTTTTATGAGGAAATACATCTGTGTATCAGCCGAAGTCAAAAAGTAGAGGTACAACAACATCCCATTAGACCAGTGAGACCATGTGTTTGCTCCAAATAAATTCTGGTGTCAGCTGCAAATACTTCTGCACTTATATTAGATGCTGAAATAAAAACTAAAATAAAAAAAAAAATGCAAATTTGTCTCGTCCAGCTTTAATTATCAATCTACATTATTCTCGACCCTCCTTTCAATTCCGTCACCTCTGATTTACAAATTAATATCTGACCTCTTTCCTGTGGGCAGTGGTGAGCTTCTGGGTGAGGGTGGTGATGGTGCTTTGGAGCTGCAGGACACTCGTGTCTCTCTGAGCGAGTGAATTCCTCAGGCCCTGAAACTCCTTTGACAGACTTCTAAGCTCACCTTCTGTCTGTTCCAGCTTTGTCTAAAAGACAGACATGGGAAGAGAGAAGGTCATGTAGACAAAAATAACAAGTGGTTTTATTATGATATACAGCATGTTCTGAATTATAATTACCTGCAGGCTCTTTTTCTCACTCTCCTCTTCTTTCCTCTGAGCTCCAGCCCTCTTTGCTCTTTCCTTCATCCTGCAAACACACATATTTGGTTACTGAAAAGTATTCGCGAAACCCACATAAAAGCAAAAGAAGGCAAAGGAGAAGAGAAAATGTCATACCGTTCCAACTCTGTCTCTCTCTCCACAGTTCTCTGAGTCAGGGTTTTGATATCCTCCTCCAGCTCTTTGATTCGCACTTTGCTCTCCTCCCTCGCATCCAATAAAGTACTTTTCTCCTGGGCTAGCGATTCTCCCAAAGCCTGCTCCTCCTAACACACCAGAGGCATTTTTAATTTTCATGAGAAATTTTAATTTATCATGACACAGGCTAGGCTACCCATATGAAAATATTTTACATTTATACATTTTAATATAACAACCCAGACATTACTATTTATAATTTTATATCAAAAGGACAGGACACTATTTAAGTAGCGACTTGGACTTTAAATTAGAGAACAAGGGAACAGATACAGAGGAAAGTATGGAAATGGTAACAAGCAAATTGCAAATGATCTTGCCCCTATCATTTGCCTAGCAGCTGTATACACCACCTTATGCTTCCTCTCCATCTCCTGGATCTTCTCTTGACTCTGTTCTAGCTGTTCCTGCAGCCTGGTGATGTCACTCTCTAGCTCTTTGCGTCGTCTGTCCCAGGCCTCCTTCGCCCTCTTGTACTCCACCTTCTCCTTCTCCCTCTGCCTGTTTGCAGCCTCCTGCACCTGCAGCAGCTCGGCACGCTCTCGCAGGCATTCCTGCAGCCGACTCTGACGAGAGACACAGGGAAGGAAGCTGATGATGGGGAATCATACATGTGCTCTAGTCTTTGTGTGCCAGCAGTAAACAACAGTATTGATTCCCCAGCATATTAATTCATTTTCCAAACTGAAAATACACTTTCCTTCACTATCTTGTCTGTATTTGTTATGCTCACCTGCAGCAGTTCAGCCCTAGGCACTACCAGCAACATGTCTGTGTCTCCTTCCTCTCCATGGGCCTCCTCCTCAAGGGTCACCAGATCCTCAAGTGGCTTTGGAGCACAGAAAGTGAATGTGGAGCTGCGGGAGCACACTTCCCCCTTAGCATTGATATATACAAACTCATACTCTTGGGAGCTTGGCTTGGGTAGGTAGGAAGCTAAAAAGACAAGAAAAGGAAAAAGAGAAGAGTTATGAGTCACTTGTTGCAGTGAAGAATAAATATAGCCCAATTTTCATTTTTGAGCTTGCCTCCCATTATGCTATATGTTGTACAAAAACAAGGTAAACAAAGGGCATTTTAGGTAAATTAAACTGGGTACAGGGACCTCCATGATTGTAGCACTCTGACCTGGGGTTTGTCATCTTGACATCAAAGCTACTACAAGGAACTTATATTCTGTTAATCGTGGAGGCTTGAGTAACCACAAAATATAACGTCAAAAATACATTTATCTAAATAAAAATACCCTCCTGCTTCTTTTTAAGTGGCTAAGATGCTACTCACTATAACGTCAGTTGGGAAAATGTAAACACAGACTCGTTTCATCTGATTTTACTGTGAATCTGACCTGGTGGCAGGCATTAAGAAGAACTATATGGAAATAACCAATGTTCGGTCTTGATTGTCTATACAGGTCATATAGAGGCATCAGTAATAAACTGAGACTGTTTCATAACCAACACCTTGTAGTAGCTCTTTTTAAAAAATGACAGAAAGCTTCATAGTTAAACAAGTAAGATTTAAATTTTTAAATCTAAAATATATATCTAATAAATAAGTCTTCCTCTGGCCCATCAAGCATGCGTCACCCATTAATGGTTGCAACCGGCTCTCTTTATATACTTGCGGTAATACAGTGCAAATATCTTTAATACAAGCCTAATATCTTTCTAATATGTTTCTCCTGTGTTGTTCTTTCATGTAACAAAGAATAAGTGTAAAACAAAACATAAGGGCATCTCCTATCTGTGAGGTCCGTGGCCGACAAATAAATGAGAACCTCTGATTTAACTACCTCTAGTTTTGTAAGAGCTATTGCCTTTTAAGATTACTATAAATCTTAATGATAAAGCCTTTAAATAGTTTCCACAGTTATTTTATATTTGCATGGCAGTTTAATTGTAATTCATAGATTATTATATTTCCAAATGGAATTACTGATGTACTGCAACAACACTGATTTAAACTGTGCAGAGTGTTGCAATACAACTTCCGACCACCAGAGACAGCACTCAGATGCTCAGGGCAGGTGAGCGAAGAAAAGGCGCGCACAAATCTCGCGAGGGTTTCTCGAACTAAGCGTTCTCTCGCCAAATGTTACTTCACTTTGGAGATGCCTATGCAAAGTGGCTGATTTCTCACAAATAGTGCTCAGATAAAAAGGCTACTAACATTTTGTGAGATATGCCTTTTTGCTGTTTTGCCTGGGGTTATATGAGAACATTGAGTTTCATCTCTGTTCAGGTGAGTGGTTGGCCCAGGCCATGTTAAGCATGGCGTTGACTGAAGCAGGTCAAAACGATTAACGGTTACCGTTAGCCTAAAGAAGAAAAACAAATCTTCCAACGGCTCACCGGCTATCTTTCTCGTATTCCGTGGGCCTGCACTGTAAAGTAGCAAGCTAGCCACCCACACATCCAACAACCATCTGCATTTTGCTGAGAAAGTTATCAAAACCAGTGACTTGGCTAACTGTAGGGACAGTAAGGGCAGCCTGCATTTACAGGACCCTGCCGCTGTTTTGGTCATAGGGTTAAATAGTTAGCTAGCATTAGCTAACGTTTCCAGCAAGCTAACATTAACTAACAGCGCATAAAACAGCGTTTCGCAATAAAACTTTTTTTCACGACAGGAATATTGATAAGAAATAATAAGGTAAGCACAGGTGCCTATGGTTATAATTCATAGGCTTGAGCGATAGCGTTATCTGTTTTTTCACATCTTGACATTTCACCAAGTTATGCAGTATATGACGGTATTTGTGTAAAAAACATTTTAAAAGCTGGTGATAGAACTCACTGGGGCATATAACTTATGACATTGTCTGGCTTACAAGGCTTTGTGTGTAGTAGGCAATTAACTTTCTAAGACAAGTCTTGCTGGGTTAAAATACTTATGGCCCATAGATTAATGGGAAATAAGCACCTTATTTCACAGATCCTTGCTAATGGACCCGATAACACTTGTTGACGCAGATACCTACACGTCATTTGGCTGAACGGAGATGATTTACAGATGTATTATATGGCTAATAGATAGCATTTATAGTTGGAATAAGTCTGTTATATGTGACAGTGTTTTCATGATTACTTATCTGGTTATATTTAATTAATTAGCAAGGAGACCTAAGCAAAAGAGAAGAAATTACAAGCCAATTATTTATTTTCTACCTCCAAATAATTCTTCTGTAGGCTAAGTTCCCTATTGTAATTTTGATTAATTTCCATCAATAAAAAAACAGCAACTTCCGTGTTTCATATAGTTTTATTTATGATGACTGCAATGACAATCATACCTTCAGGATTTTTACTGCCAAAATCTAATAATTTACGTCCTGATGAACTTAATGCTAGTTTAGTAGAGCCTCTTCAGTGACCCAACAGGCACAATAGCTGCACTCTGACTCTGCTTGACCTAAACGGAACAGGACCTAAATGAACATAATTGGTACAACCTGTGTTTATCCTACTATTTCATGTCAAAATGGCTGCTGTGAAAAAGGTCTGTGGTATATTTACGTATGTTAAATACAAGATACCTGTTAATAAAACAGTTCTGTAGTTACTTCCAGGGTGTGGCTAAACACATAACAGAGCGACCGTGATGGGAACTTAAACAAAATTATGTTTACTGTGCTCTGTTGAAACCACAGAGCTGAAAGGAATATACAACCTAAACGTCCAGTTTTAAGGCAAACATCATTGTGTTAATGATGCTATCCATGCCCTTGTGCCCTGTCTCTCACAGGAAGTCTTGAGTTCAGTAGCATTGTTAATGCTGCTCCAAAGTTACTTAGTGTCCAATTTTACAACACTGAATATTTTAATTACATACTGGCCACCAGACCAGAAATATCAGATTGCCATTTCAAAAATCTGGTCACCTTCTAGTAAAGGTGCATCAATAAAGATCTTATCAACTATTCCTTCTGTTAGCTGCAACCTTGCAATTGGCTTACAGTTCATTTACTACTGTTAGGGATGGGTATCGATAACCAGTACTGGTGCCTGACTGGTTCATACCAAAATATCAATAAGCTCCTGGACAAACGATACTGCTGTTCCTATTTATGTAATGTTACATTACAGCAGACAGGACAAATCTTTGGCACACTACTAATGAAAAAAAATGCAGCTAAATGCAGTAACTGAGAAAATTATTTGATTTGATATTTCTTTTTAAAAGCAATTATAAAAAAATGTTGAATATTTTCACTTATTTTCATGTCGTGTTTATTTTCAATAAAATCCTAATGATACACATGCCTTTTAACCACATCTCCATACTGATTCACTTCATTTTTTATCCCACCTTAACCAGAGAGGCAGGAACTGATGATGATACCCCTCCTGCTTCCTGCTTTGACCAGAGAGCAGCCAAGCACAGCCCATGACTTCATACAGCCCATAAAGTAAGATAACCTAATATTAACCTTATCTCATAGGCTATAGCTTCATGTTTAGAATGATTTACTTGGAATTCCTGTTTCACAACACAAGTACAGTAAGGGGGCCACATGGAAAAAAGACAGGAAGAATGACATACAGCAAAGTTTATGAGCTGTATTGTAACTTCCAGCACCAGCCTGGGTCACAGTGCAGGCAACCGTCTTTTTAAATCACTGCATTGCTGATGATAAGGAACCATCAGCAGTTTCTTTAGACTTCCCTTCCACTGCTCTTCTCCCAGTGACGAATGACATTGACAGTATGCTTCAGTTAGTGATAAATCACTAAATCAGAGGTCAATGCCACACCTGCCGCACACGTGCCACTCACACTGAATCACGCTTATCAGTTGTCACTGACAGACAGGACAGAGCGAACAGTGTATTCTCCAGTGAGTAGTAGTCAGAGCAGGCTTTGAGCCATTGTCTTTGTCATCCTCATTACTCAGCCTCTTGCATTCTAAAGAAATTCATTCAAACCACAACAGAGACTGTGCCATTGTTAGAGACCAAGCTAAGGGGGATATTTGTCTTCTGCACGGGATATTTCCCTTTTACATCAGTGGAAATACTCTTTTAAGCTTGAAATAACTAACATTTTCCTCCACTCAATACACCAGTCAGTTGCTCGGCTTTTGTATACAACAGAGCAATTCAATTTACAGAAACATCAATCTCCAGCTGAAGGCTTTATGTGTGGATCTAAGCACTGTACCAGTATAGATTCTGGCTAACTATGGGAAATAAAACACAATTAGAAAACAAGGGCATAGGTACCCTGGAAGTGCACACAGCAGTTGACATCTGTGTTCTCCTGATAGTCAGTGGGGACCAGAGCCCAGACAAACGTGTGGTAGTCCTTCACTGATGACCATCCCACCTGGGGAACAAAACATACACATACTGTTATTTTGCAGCTGAATACATACACTCTTTATTGACTTGATTTTTGTGACAGTCATCAGGTTAACAATACCTTGAAGAGCCCTATCCAGTCACTGCTGGCCCAGCTGTGCTGTGAGCTCAGTGTGTAGTGGCAATCGACTCTGCTCTGAGGGAAGTAACTGCAGCCCACATTTCTAAACTCCACCAGCCAAGCCTTCTCCATGGCAACACAAAAGAAAGGCAGGCTATTGTGCACCTATGGAAATAAACACAATGTTCAAACTTGAGTTCTTTTTTTAGATTATTTACTACAAGTTCAAGGTAGAAACTGACATGCATGGTTTGATGAGCTAATTGTGAAATAGGTAAGAGGTGAGTGCTGCAGAACAAACAAGACATGGGCACTCTGTGAATATTTATTCAGTGTAAGAAGATATCCTGACTGAGCGCACACTTGAGGAAAGGACACCAGAACTAAACCTTGGCGACAGCATGGCCTTTGAGCAACATGACATATTACATGTTTGTCACCAGGGCTATTTCAGTCATCGTCAACATGATTTGCTATTGTACACCATCACGTGTGAGCATGTAGCACAAGAAGTGTCTGGGGCCTCCAGCAGCATGTATGGGGATCAAATTCCACTGGCAAATACACTCTCCTTGAATTTTAAGGAATTCCTGACTGCAGTTAACCACACCACTTGGAGACAAGTGTGTCTTACAGAAAGCATTATTTATTCAGTTAACGTTGTGTGGGGTATTGACACCACTATAGTTTGTTTGTGCCTAACTGCTGTGTGTAGAACTAATAATTAATCTCTTGTTTATTTTCTTAATTAATTGATTAGTTGTTTGGTCTAGAGCGGCAATGATGATCAGTTATTAATCAATTATTGAATTAATTGGCAACTATTTTGATAATTGATTGATCATTTGAGTAATTTTCTGTTTCTGTTTCTGTTTTCTCTATTCCTTTATGACAGTAAACTGGATATTATATAATATATATAAGATATTCAGTTTACTGTCATGAGTAAAGAAACCAAAAAATATTCACATTTAAGAGGCTGGAATTAAAGAACTTTGACTTTTTTTCTTAAAAAAGTACTCTGACCAATTAATCGATTATCACAATAGTTGGCAATAAATTTAATAGTTAATGACTAATAGATTAATAGTAGCAGCTCTAGGTAAATGTACCCTGTCCTGGCAGAGACCGTAAGTGGACTAGTATGACAACACGTGCAAAGGAAAGAAAACAGACTTTAAGTGTGCATATACAACACTTATGGATTAACTGTGACTTTCTCATACTTTATGTGTATCTCCTGTGGTTCAGACATGGTCAAATGTAATTATAAAGGCATCCCTTTAAACTTGGGATTAAGGGAAAGGGTGTAAATATAGCAGGACATTGTGTAGATGCCGTCGAAAACCGTAGATACGTGAGGAGAAGATAGCCTACAGTAGCTTTCACAGGGGTTCACATTACACCACACGAGGCTTGAGGCCCAACAGTAGCACATGTCGAGAAAACTGTGTGCCATGCACGACAATGCAGGCTGACGAAGACAAACGTGTAATCTAAGCCATTACAGCTAGATCGGAGCCTTTACTCGTTAATTAGGCTATCACTGTCCAATTAGTTAATGTGCTGCGTGTGCACGTCAGACGAGACAATAACTGGCTTTGTTAACTACAAAAGACATCTGCGCACATTATCTGTCCACCGTCTCTGGTGTCTCTTACCTTTATCTCCCCCTCTTCTTCGCGAGCAGTCTAAAGAAGATGGCTCTCTATCAGATACAGGAGTCACAGTCCGTGAGAAAACAATTAAAACATGAGCGATACTGTCGTGCTTTTTCTTCCTCGGGCTCAGTTGCTCCACTAACCCGAAACAATAACAAAAAACCAAAGCAAAACACAAGCATGACAGCTTCACTTCCACCGCGGGATTATGGGAGCTGTCGTTCACCACGTCGGTAACACAGCGAAGAAATGCAGCACCTTAAACTACAATTCCCAGGGTTGACGCAAAATAGCAGAGGTAGCGCTGGACGTAATATGATGCTTCTCATCGGTCGCTGTTAGTTTTCTCATCGGTTATGAAAGCATGGAAGGCCATTGGTTGTCTGATAGACGTGTAGAGACAGACCAGTGGAAATGAGTATCTTATGTGCGCGACGAGGAAAACAACGATTAACGGGTGATAGAGCTTAACAGCTGCGTGCTGAGTTGGAGAGAGCAAATTGATGCGTATTCACTTGCTGTTGTGATGTCTTTTCATTTGCAACCATTCATCTTATAGGATATCTTGCAGATGTTTGCATTGTGACTGCTTTGTTGTTGTCAACTTGCATTATTTTCCATGCATCTGGAAGGTACATTATGTACTGGTACTGACGATAACTGTGGTATTTAAAAAAATGTGAAAATATTGTTATCATATTAAGAATACACTTACGGTAGTATTGTGTAAATAATCCATAAGTTGCAAATTTTGTGCTTTTTCCTTAACTAATAAAAAATGCTAACAATCAATTAATCGATTAATCATTAATATTAAATTATATAAAAGACACTTTTTTCTTTTTTCTCATTTTTATTTCTTCCTCATTCTTTTCTATTTAAAGTTTAACTAAGTTTCCCTATTTAACACAGGCTCCCACCAAACAAAGCAATGTCACTATATGTGGCCAGTCATGTGTGTACACTATAAAGGCTATTAATTTTCTATTTTTGTCTTAACAAAAACAGAACAGACAGATCTTGAAGTCAAAAGACAGGCTCATCATAGAAAAAGTGAAATTCCTAACA
The DNA here is from genome assembly GCA_027495735.1 of Lutjanus campechanus. Lineage (NCBI taxonomy): Eukaryota > Metazoa > Chordata > Actinopteri > Lutjaniformes > Lutjanidae > Lutjanus > Lutjanus campechanus. Next base: position 15,003 of record JAJHUR010090684.1, read on the forward strand.
CTGTAAAATGAAAATGAAATGAAGCTGGGTTACATTGCAGCATCAAGATCTGTTGGTCCTTTATATCCATCACTGTCCTCTGAAATCTTCGATTTCCCTATGAGCCACAGCTTTGACTCACACAGAGGCAGGGTATTTTTAAGGATGTATGTCTCTCCGTCATTCATAACTTGAAGTCCATTTTGTTGTAGGGCTGGGTGATATGGCTCATAGATAATTATAAGTAACTCTTTTTTGGCTATGTGGTGATATACAATATATATTTTGATATACATATTTTCACCAAAAAATATATTGTAAATTCTCAAATAGTGATAATCTTATAGAATATGGATGCATTGCTGTAGATTAAACCATCCAACTGCATATTAAGTAGGGCAAGGCAGTATATTACTTTTATTACTACTATTTTTGACCAAATACCTATATCATTCAACAACTTTTACTTTTACAACGCATTAGCCCCATGAGA
>JAJHUR010090684.1:15494-40292 GCA_027495735.1 Lutjanus campechanus
TGTGCCTTTATTGATAGTGATAGCTGAAGAGGAGACAGGAAACAGGGCAGAGAGAGAGGGGATGACACGCAGCAAAGGGCCGAAGGCGGGATTCGAACCAGCGGCCGCTGCAGAGGACTACAGTCTCCATACATGGGTCGGACGCTCTACCCACTGAGCTAAACGTCCGCCCCTGCTGCATCAGTCTCTGACAGAGAAATGCCTGTTTGTGATCTGTATCATGATTATCTAAACTATTATTTCTGTGAGTTTATGATATCTTCATCTACAGTTTTTCCCCCATGTCTATATATACATACACTCTATGTGGTGATATATTCCAGTGTAAGCAGGGCTGCACAGTTTTTTGAAATATGATCAAAATTTCCTTATGGCCAAGTGCAATATCCACTGAGGCAGCAATTTTTTGATTAAGGAAATATGTGACAAAACAGCATTATAATGAAGTACTATAGCTGTCTCTTATACACATCAGATGTGTATAAGAGACAGCGTGTAGAGACAGACCAGTGGAAATGAGTATCTTATGTGCGCGACGAGGAAAACAACGATTAACGGGTGATAGAGCTTAACAGCTGCGTGCTGAGTTGGAGAGAGCAAACTGATGTGTATTCACTTGCTGTTGTGATGTCTTTTCATTTGCAACCATTCATCTTATAGGATATCTTGCAGATGTTTGCATTGTGACTGCTTTGTTGTTGTCAACTTACATTATTTTCCATGCAGCTGGAAGGTACATTATGTACTGGTACTGACGATAATTGTGGTATTTAAAAAAAAAGTGAAAATATTGCTATCATATTAAGAATACACTTATGGTAGTATTGTGTAAATAATCCATAAGTTGCAAATTTTGTGCTTTTTCCTTAACTAATAAAAAATGCTACCAATCAATTAATCGATTAATCATTAATATTAAATTATATAAAAGACACTTTTTTTCTTTTTTCTCATTTTTATTTCTTCCTCATTCTTTTGTATTTAAAGTTTAACTAAGTTTCCCTATTTAACACAGGCTCCCACCAAACAAAGCAATGTCACTATATGTGGCCAGTCATGTGTGTACACTATAAAGGCTATTAATTTTCTTTAAAAACTTCTATTTTTGTCTTAACAAAAACAGAACAGACAGATCTTGAAGTCAAAAGACAGGCTCATCATTGAAAAAGTGAAATTCCTAACACTGTAAAATGAAAATGAAATGAAGCTGGGTTACATTGCAGCATCAAGATCTGTTGGTCCTTTATATCCATCACTGTCCTCTGAAATCTTCGATTTCCCTATGAGCCACAGCTTTGACTCACACAGAGGCAGGGTATTTTTAAGGATGTATGTCTCTCCGTCATTCATAACTTGAAGTCCATTTTGTTGTAGGGCTGGGTGATATGGCTCATAGATAATTATAAGTAACTCTTTTTTGGCTATGTGGTGATATACAATATATATTTTGATATACATATTTTCACCAAAAAATATATTGTAAATTCTCAAATAGTGATAATCTTATAGAATATGGATGCATTGCTGTAGATTAAACCATCCAACTGTATATTAAGTAGGGCAAGGCAATATATTACTTTTATTACTACTATTTTTGACCAAATACCTATATCATTCAACAACTTTTACTTTTACAACGCATTAGCCCCATGAGATTATTGATAAATAATAATTAGTAATGTGAATATAATGACTTAAGTGGGTTAAGGTGAATAATGAAACAGCTAGTACAGTCTGATAGTTCAGAAAATTACATCACTGTGATGCAGCCCTTAAAACCAAGAAAATACGATGTTTATACTATATAACAATATCCAAAATCTAAGATGACAGCTAGTCTCATATCACAAGACATGGAGGCTTTTTATTTTCAGTGACACTGAAATACTATAGGTTCTTGAATTTCTATTCATCAGTTCAATCAGTGTGCTGCAGGGGGCAGTTCCAATGGACTAGTTGCATGGCAGACATTTTGACATGTCATACCAGAAAACTCGCAGGTGTAATAATAATTGTTGCATTCCTCCTAAGGGAGGTCATTCTATTGTGCATGCTGGCTCACTTACACTGGGACACTTAATTGAACTGAACTGTAATTACTGTTATTAAGTCCCTCTGTTTTTCCTGCTGTGACAAGTCAGAATGTCTGCTGTCAACCAGTCCATTAAACAGGTTTACTGAGTAATCTGTCGTGGTGGAAGAAGAAAGTAAAAATGGCAATACCACAGTGTACAAATACTATTTACAAGTAAAAGTCCTGCATTCAAAATTGTACTTGTAACTCATGCTGCGGTTCATTAGTTACCCACTTCCCCTTATTCACTCACCCTCAGCCCTTGGTATGACGTAACAGCATACGTTATGTGGCGGCCACTTGGAGGTGGGGTTAATGGAACACACTCGCCCTTGTTCACTTTGAGCCCAAACTATCATGCCACTATCATGGATCAACCACCAGTTGTAGCTTAGTCTTATTACGAATCTTCATACCTGCAGATTTATTTCAATGAGGCAAGAGTGTCTTCTGCCCTTGATAATGAGCTGCATCAGTCTCTGATAGAGAAATGCCAGTTTGTGATCTGTATCATGATTATCTAAACTATTATTTCTGTGAGTTTATGATATCTTCATCTACAGTTTTTCCCCCATGTCTATATATACATACACTCTATGTGGTGATATATTCCAGTGTAAGCAGGGCTGCACAGTTTTTTGAAATATGATCAAAATTTCCTTATGGCCAAGTGCAATATCCACTGAGGCAGCAATTTTTTGATTAAGGAAATATGTGACAAAACAGCATTATAATGAAGTACTATAGTGCTGCAGAGATGCCCTGTCCTACTAATCTTGATCTCCAGATGTAACATGTTTGTTTGGTACAGATCCCATCGTCAGATAATCATGATTTTATTAGTTTTTTTAAAGTGAAAATGAAAATTTTGATGTAAAAATGATCATTCCCACTTATTGTGAATCATATCGCAGTTGCAATATCTGTCAAAAATAATTGCAATATGTTTTGTTTAACCACATCGTGCTGCCCCAATCACAGTGTAGAAGTACTCTGATATAAGTAAAAGTAATGTTTTTTCTTAAAAATAATTAAAAAAAATTTTTTTTCCTTAAGTAAACATGCAAAATTAATAGCATCAGAATACACTTAAAGCATCAAAAGTAAAAGTACTCATTATATAATGATGCATTCATGTGTAAGCATCATTATGTTGCAGCTGGTAATGGTGGGGCATACTTTATGCTCTACAGCATAGCTTAATCCATAAAAATACATGACTGTATTTTGTGTTAATATTCTGACTCTGCAAAGTGGCAACTAACCAAAGTTGTCAAAATAAATCTAGTGTAGTACAATATAAACTTCCAAAATATAGTGGAGTAGAAGAATAAAGTTACATAAAATGGAAATACTCAAATTACGCACAGTTACCACAAAATTGAGCAAATGTACCTACTTACATTCCACCACTGGTTATCTGTATAACTTAACTAAGGCTGTGCAACAGATCTTTGGACATCAGTCCACGTTTCAGATTTGGATGGGAATTTGGATTTTATTCAATCTCAGTAATCCTCTTTTGGAACATGGCCAAGTTTGGTTATTGGTTTTAGAGTGGCTCCACATCTCATGTGCCTTGTAATGTTGGTGTACAAATGAAATAGCATGATGATGTTATGGTGCTGGACAGCAGATGGCAGTATACCATCTTGAAAACCCATTGCTTTGCATTCAAGTTGCCACATGCAGACCATATAGCCTACCCTAAACCATCCATATCACATAGTGCATGCTGTTTAGTCTCCACAAACTGTCCAATGGCCTTGTGAAGTAATTTTAGTGCATATTTTTGTCTGTTTTCAAATGTAGGTGAGGCATTATATTAAATTAATATACTAGTTAGGCTGTGGTTTGAGATCCAAAATAGAAAAATTAAGATGATATAAGGCCATCATTACCCCAACTTTGCATTAATTAAGCCTAGCACAAAAATGTTTTGTAAATATTACAACAGAACAGCAAACTATATGACTGGCCAAGTAGGTGGATAACAATACCCCAGGCTAAGGAAAAGGTAGTTGAGTGGGAGTATATTACAGTAATTTATCAGACTTTGTCTTAGACCAAAATGCCTATATGTGACTTTTTAAATAAAATACTTATTTAAATATTGTCTTTGTAATTTAATGTGAATCTGATTTGAATCAATTGTAAATCTTGTTTAAAGAGGATAATTAAGGGAGTTAAAAAGAATTTCAATTGTAGTACACCGAGTAAAAGCAACGACACAGATTGTAGAAGTGGAAATTAAAGTTAGAATTTAAGATTTAAGGTTATCATTGCCTCAGCAACTGCAGGTTAGATAATGCTCATCCTAAATTATTATAGTTATTGATGTTCTATAGCCTGCTTATTTATCTCAGCTCATTGGCGAGTCAGTCCAGTCACACAGTACTTTACTCCTCCTCAATTAGTAAGCCCAGTTTGGCTAATTTAGTCTGTTGAAGACATTATAAGGACGCTTCATGTAATTTTATGCCGACGGACAGTCGATGTTGAGACCCTATAAATTGTGTTTAAGTGGATTAATAGTGTGCTGAGCCTGTGTGAGCAAAGTGTTGCTGGAAGTAGTGGCTCTCTATGCAGTTGGATAATTAAATAGGTCCTGCAAAGACCAGCTTATTCAGTAGGTACTGTTTACATGTGTCCTTTTAAGCTCAGATGTTAGGAATGTTTTTTATTTTAATCATTATTTCAGTTAACACATGAAAAGCCAGGTATGCATGATTATGAAAAACATTTTTTAATTAATCATATGCTTTGACTTTTACTGATTTTGTACCTATTTTATTAATTGTTTTGTGGAACTGTTATTGCAGAAACCATTACAGCAGACCTCAGATAGCCTTGACTTTGAAGCGTCACTGTTGTGTGAAGTGAGAAGATAGCTGTGCAGTAGGAATGTGAGGCTTCACCCTAATAGAGACTAGACTGAAAGTGGATTGTCCATGAAACTGCTTGATCTTGACCTGGCTGCCTGCTGTTATGGCTCCTCTGTCTGTCATAACCCCCGACCCCCACCCCACCCCCAATACATGCACACACGTGCACATACACACTATATGCATTTGTTATTTTTTCTTTGGGAAGTGTGACTGGAATAATATAAACACTTTTAAGCATTAGGTAGAAAAAAAACACGCTATCAACATTTCTGGCACAAAATCCTTGGCATGCTGTTTATTTATCGGTTGTAGCACTATTCCACACAAATTTAATCCCCGTCGTCTGCTGATTTCTAGCAGCCTGGCTTGGAATTCCTCTCAATATAAGAAAATGGTATAGCCCCTGAGTGCTACTGCAGTTTTATTACCTGAGGTGGTCTGTCTGAATATAGCTTACCACATGTCTCATTCAAAGGGAATGGCAGGTATGTGTCACTAGTCATAAATTGTAACTTGCCTTCAGCAGTAATCAGTTGCCAAGGAAACCTCAAATGGGATTATGACCTTCTGTTGTGTGTATGCAAGTAAACTGTTAGAGCTGTCGACATCCAAGAGACAAACATTAAAGATTTATGTCGGTAAACAATTTATTTTCTCATCATTGTAAATTAATGTGTGATGTGTCGTGTGTGAGAATAGAGCCTTTAGAATTATAATTATATGCAATTTCAGCCAAGTATAGTTGTATTTAATGCAATATGAGCATTTTTGTAACTCCCATCACTGTAGGGTGAGTGATGTAATCAGTGAGGGCTCTGTGACCATATAGTCAAGGAAAGGCATTAGAAGGGTAGAAAACAAAGAAAGAGGGAGCAGGAACACAGTGCCTGGAAGGAGGGCAGAGTGTTGGGAGGGCGGAGATAGAGAAATGGGGGACGGTGGTATTTAGTATGCACGGCCAAGCTGCCCCATCTGCTTAGCGCAGCAGTCCCTGTCGTATAACTGTCTACAGGCCGTGGGCCACATAAAGAATGTCTCAGATTTGATGTAATTCCGCAAAATTAATGACAGCTTTACTCGGTATGGGCCGTGAGGGAATGATTAGTGTTTGATCGTCCATCTGATCAGTTCCCTTGGCTGGCTGCAGGAGAGATGCTCCACTATATACCGGCATGCTGCCTATGGGCAAGCACATACGCACACACAAATACACCTATCCCAAAATCATTCCTGTGCCCCTAGGCTCCAGTTTAGGTTTGAGTTCTGGTTCCTGTTTCCCTCAACACAGACAACCAATATCTTGTTAAACTCTCCGTGCTGTGATACTTCACATCAAAATGAACACCTACTGATGGGCTGGATGCAGGTCCCACTGGTGGTGTGATTGTGCATGGGGCAGTTTTTATTTCAGGCTGTGCAGTATTTCAAAGGAAAGTGGGCCAACCAGCATCCAATTTAGAGAACTCCGAGGTCACACTATGACCTTTTACAAGATATGCTTTACTGCAGTTGTGATTGGAATTGGGTATTAGTTTTTAAAAGAGATTGGCAATGGATTGGGAATTTGAGGGAAGAAATTGATCCGCGGGATGGATTGCAGGAGTTGGACAAGTGGAATTCCTCTCCTCCTTTTAATTCAGCCCCACCTCAGGCGGCCCAACCCCCATCTCTCTCCTCCTCTTGGGCTGCTGCGTTTACAAGCGAAGGGGGCATTCTGTTTTACAAGTGAGCCTGGTGCGTCTCGGTGTGCTAGCAACATTAAAATTGAACCCGTCTTATCTGTGCAAAGCGTGAGGCTTTACATCAGAGGCTGTCACGCTGCTGCCATGAGGCTCCTGTGTGCTTTTATGTAATGTGGTGCAGTCAAAAACCCAGTGGACAATTAAAGTGAGCTGATAGATAAACAAGTGATTGAAAACAAGGATGCTAGTTTGTGAAATGTGAGGGGGGGGGGAGTCCCAACACATGACATGCCTTTCTCCACCAAAGTGTCATCATCTCGTATAAACAGACAAATCTGGGTGGGAAGAAATGCTTTTTTCAAAGTTGTACCTTTTCTGTGCTGAGTTGCATATGGCAAAGCTAATTTCCCATCTGACCATTAGCACGTTGGTCCAGTACCAAGCACGGAGAGCCTAATTCAGTAAAGGCTTGGGGAGGGTTGTGCTTCTGCCAACACAGATTGTTGGACAGATTGGCAATCCTTCACTGTGTATGGATGTAGTGTTTTTCCCTGAAATTGTCGGCCATTATAACAAATTACTTGCAAAAACACCATTAAAGTAAACAAAAAACCTCTTGCATCTGTTCTGATGCTAGGCCTCTTCCAGTTCAATTGCAACTCGGTTCATTATCCTCTTTCAGTTTTCCTCTTTCCTCAGTATTTTTCCATTTTTGTACTCCCTTCCATAACACTGTCTTTCCAAATTACTTGAACGTGTTTCCTCCTGCACTGGGTCCCCCCTTCCCAATCGGCATCCTCTGATCTCCTTTCATTCTGCTCTCTTTCTTGGCCCAATCCTCCTCCCCCACTGCTTTCTCTTTCTCCTCCTCATTTTATATTTTTGGCTGAGCTGAGGACCTTTCTTAGCGCAGTGACCTTTCTGGTTTTAAATTAAGCCCCACTGCGGCATGTCTCTCTTCATAGACCGCCGGTTACGAGCCTTCAGAGAACCGCAAAAAAATAACGATTCTGATGAAATGGCCCCTTTAAAAAGCTCTTCCAAATTCCTTTTACATTTTTCTTCCCCTCTTCCCCCCTTTCTGGTCGCATTAATATTCACACTAATGAGGAACATCCTACAGAGCAGACCATGGAAAATGTGAGATGAGACACATGCACATGCCTCCCCACATGCACATCATACACACACTGTTGCTCATTGCTAATGGGTTCTAATCAAATGCCATGTATGTTTGAAGTGATTTATGAAAACTGGGCAGCCTATGCTTACAATGTGATTGCTTAATCAGAAAGAGACCATTTTTCAATGGATAACCCAGTTTGTGGCCTTTTAGAAGAGACCATGTTTTGCATTATGTGATTAATAGGCTTCTATTAAATTGTATTTAGATGATGAAGAGGTTTTTTACTGCACTGAGGTCATGTTGTTACCTGGTAGTTCTGTATTTGTTTCAATACTTCACATATGTCCAGAGTTTCACAGTATGATGTCAACAGGCCGGTGCTGTGTAAGGAAACAAGGTGATGATAAACCTCAGTGCAGTACAGTCAAACAGCACATCCCAAGTGCTGAGTAAGGTTGTAATGGCCTCATTCACTATCATCATCCTCTGGTCTCCTGTGCATAATCCTGCCTTGCTTTCGGAAAATGGAAATGAGGAATGTGACTCAGTCAACCAAAGCGTGATACAGAAATGCTCCAAATTTAATTGAAACAACATGAGCTGTGTCCGCTTTCCAAAGCCACAATCAAACCATACCTGTTCATTGCAGCCCTATAAAACTCAAGACAGAGAAAGCAACAGCAATTACAGAGAATAATCAGAGCAATTAAGCTCTCCAGTCGGGCTGAGCTGAAGGCTGTTTCTGGCCTCATGGGAACGGCTTCCAATGAGTGTTACTGAATTTAGGTCAGGAAAAGGGCTGCTTGATATTTTGAAAAAAAATCGTATTGCGATTATTTTTGACAGATGTTGCAATTGAGACATGATGCACGATTAGTGGGAATGATCATTTTTTGCATCACAATTTTCATTTTCACTGAAAAAAAAACTATAAATATCATGATGATTTGACATTTTTTGTGGGTCTGTACAAAAACGAACATTCTTATGGAAAACAATATTTGTAGTCCAGGGCATCTCTGTAGCACTACACCAATTCATTATAATGCTGTTTTTTTCACACAGTTTTCCTTTCTCACAACATTGCAGCCCCTGCTATTTGGATGTTGCACTTTTTTTTTTGCGATTTTGATAATCTTTTGATTAATTGTGCAACCCTAGTCAGGAACTTCAAAATTTTACCCATGAACTTGGGGTTCATGCAGACATGTTATATAATCTTTATCTGATCAGGTAATCTAATCGAGATCAAGATGTCTATTCCAAGAAAGACCCCGTGTACAGCAGACAAAATAAACATAGAAAGAAAACACTCTACAACAGCATCAGAAATAATCACTCAGCAATCTTTAAAATATCCTAAATTAAAAGTCTCAAATCTCACAGTGAGATAAGATGTTCAAGGTTTTTAGTCCTTTGTAGGCCTAGTTTATTCAGTTGGTGAATATTATGAGAGCATATTATTTGAAGGCAGTCTTTTCAAATTCAGTATTTATCTCCAAGTTCTCTAGAGTTATCTTGTCCTGAGATCTGGTCTGGTAGATTAAAGGATGTGAGGAAATAGCAATACCCTCAAGTATCACAATATTTTGTTTTGTGATACTGTATTGATTCTTAAAAACACTGTATCATGTAGGGGGGTGACATATTGTTCACAATATATAATTTCTTTCATGATAAAAAGTCATATAGTGATAATGGCAATATTATGACTTGTTGACAGATTGTCACACTGTTATACACAGCAGCAGTAGACATAGCTGAAAGTGAAAGAAACGGTGCTACCTGCTCCACAGTGGAGGAGTTATTTACAAAAATGGGAGTGAATTCAGTAGTGTGGGAGTGGTTCACTTACTAAAGATCAGGTGTACAATTAACCATAGTCAGTAACGGAAAATACAACAAACTTTTTTACCACTTCAAGCAGAAGCATTTGATTGAGCCAAAAATCCCGCAAGGAGAGCTCAACAGCTATTGTGACTTCTAAACCAAAAATGTTTTTCAGTATTTTGTCATATTGTAAAAAAAATATTGTTATCATACCCTGAAATATGTTATTATTTAATGGCACATATTGTCTAAACCCCTGACTGCTAGATAGCAGTGTTGTTATCTAGCATCACTGCAGTGATTGCAAAAAGTATGTGAACTTTTTGCATATGGTGGTGTGTTCTTTATACTATATATACTTTTATTTATACTAGTTTTTCTAAAAGTAAACAAATAATAACAATATATCACCTCGCTTACAATATTGCAATATATTGAATCATAATCCCTGTATCAAATCACATATTGTATTGCAAGATTCTTGCCAATACATATCCCTGTACCCTTAAATTTTATAAGGATGTGCTATATGTAAGGCGGCATTATTGGAAGACCTTTATAAACAAAGATGATGGTATGCGATTCTCTTCTTATTGCTGGTCTGCAGTGTTGGGCGAAATGTACAAGATCAAATATGTAATTTTTGACCAAATACCTTGATGTTGGTATTGTAACAGTATTGTAGGGATGATTATTAGTGCTTTAGCGCAATGATATTCTTGATAAATAATCATCAGTAAACAATCAGTATATAATGACCGAGTGGCTAGAGGAAAATAATAAAACAGCTAGAACAGTCTGGTAAGTTCAGAAAATTCCATCACTTTACTGTAAATCAGCTTGTAAAACCAGGAAAAGACAACACTTTTGCAATATCACAATATAACAATATCTAAAATCTGGGATGTCTTGTCTAATATCATTATATTGATCTAATATTGTTGTATTGTCCAGCCCTACTGTCGAGGACCAGTCTGCTTTTTCATATAGTGTACCATAAGGCACAATGGCACTTCTAACATGAAAGATTTTAAGAACAGATTTTTTTCTGGAATAGGTTAGCACCATACTGGGTTTATTGCACTGGGAAGATGGCTGTATTTAAGCACATTAGAGCTGCACTTTTTCCAGCTATATTTTTTGTGTCATAAAATTTCCACTGACACCCTCAGATGCAGACATGGTACCAAGAAAAAAACAGGGTGTGGAAAATTCAGAACAACCTGTGTGACTTGATGTGGAAATATGCAGACATCAAATGTGCTGGTTTTCTCTACTCAACAGATCGGTCCTCTCCACTAAAAGCAAGTGCACTGTAGCCTTGAATATTAATCCCGCACCTCTCCTATATGGGCTGCATCTACCAACATGCAGAGATGATTTCTGGGGCCTCTCTTCGAAGGTGCTCCTTGTAGCCTTGGTAACCCTAATGAATTATGGGCCAGCCCAGTTAAAACATGTGTGGTATTACCCCATTCCAGGGTGTGTCCTCCTGGGTGTCTATGAATCACTGATCTCATCAGACTTGTTCTCTCTCTCTCTCTCTCCTTCTCTTTCCTCCCTACTCCTTACATCTCCTCTCTCTCTCTCTCTCTCTCTCTCTCTCCCCCTCTCTATCTCCTTGCTCCCCTCCCCCATTCCCTGTCACAGTCCCCCGGGGCGTCTGTCTGGGATCTGCCAGGCTCATCAGTGGAGGAGAGGAGAAGGCTAACTGGGAGCCCGTACTGGCTGTAAATCTGACCAGGGAGGGAGGGGAACCTGCAGTGGCCACACTTCCACTGCAGCCCAGTAAGTCCCAGCAGCAACAACACCCCCCCTACTTGCATCAACATGTGCAGACACACAGACATGCACACAAATGCTCAACAAGGCAGTTTGTACTCAGGTGTTCAGGTGTTGATCACCATCAAAGCTCACCTAACTTCACTTCACTGCAATTAGCTAAACTTGTCTTAACCTGAGAATGATAATGGGCTATCATGCTATATCTTTACCATTTTTTCACACAATCAACCAGCATGTTTATGCATGCCAACAGGCCATGGGCCTTTCTATAAAGGAAAAAACTAGAGCCTGACTGATAGTAGATTTTTGTGGCAGATACCAGGGAGTAAAAAAATCACGATTTTGATATATCAGCCAATATTCTTTATACACTCACTCACACACACACACACACACACACACACACACACACACACACACACACACAAACACACACAAACACGTGTGTAATCCAAATTGACATTAGGGGACTGAAACAGTTAGCTTTGACTGGTATTTGTAATAATTATAAATAATTTTTTACTTATAAATGATAAATAACTAAATAACTATAAATAAAATTTGAGCCAGACTGACATGAATTGACTGATATATTTGGCCTATCACAGCTATATCGGTACATATTGGTATCTGGATATGTGTTGTCTGATACACACCAATATGAAGACTTTACAGATTTTACAGAACATGCAGATTGTTTTTATTTGTTTACTTTATCGGCAATATTTCATGTATATTTGATCTTCCTCTTAATTCAGGTTTTATATATACAGTACATATATTTTGCTGTGTGTGTGTTTTATTTTTTATTTATGTCTTTGTAATTATTAAACAAACTGCTGAAAGTTTACTGTTTCAGTGCCCTGATGTCATTTTGGACAATAAAGTTTATTGTTAAACTGTAAAATGTCCTGCCTCCATTACACATCTTTGTCTTTGTCAAGTGCTAAGATCATTGCAGAAATATGTTTTTGTATATATTCTGTATTGTGTATAAAGAATATTGGCCGATATGTTGTTATCAGAATTATTTACTCCTTAATATCGGTATTGGTATCGGCCCAAAAACTCCTATATCAGTCGGTCCCTAAATAAAGTATGCATAAAATGCTGCTTATAAGACAAATAAAATAAGAAAAACAATCTACCTATGTTCTGAAAAAATATGTAATATATATATGCGGATACCGCTGTAGATGATACAGTTCTTCTAGGCCAACAGCTGGTCAATAATGTCAGCCAACCGAAATACTTCTCTGGTTCTAGAAATGACATGTTTGACATTCTCATGTGGGATATGCAGTAGTTTGGGTGTTTTATTGTTGATCCCTTACAATGTTATGTGTCTGTTTTGCTTAATCAAAAATCAATAAATTAAATGACAGTTGATCGGCCTATATCTGTGATGGAAGAGTCTACAAATGAATACACGTATTGTATGCATAGAGAAGACTGTGTTTGTTATTTCCTAGAAAGAGGATGACTGCAAATGTTTGCTGCTAAGGAGGTGATGAGAGTTGGGTTGTGTGCTATCTAAGAAGTGAGAAGTATTATTTAATCCATGGTGCTATGCAGAGGTAATTTCAGTCCCTATAAAGCCTTGGAAGCCTAGCACTGTTCTGGACTGCAATGCAGTGAGGTGGGCCCTTCTCCCTCATACATACATTTAGCTGGGTGTGATACCATTCCATACACATAGACACACACCCTCCCTCTCCTTATCTGAGAAATAAGCATTTTTACAGAGTTTGAGCTGTAAAAGGAGAGGAGCAGATAGCCCATAAATCTAGCCATAAAAACGTTAAGTTGTCAGAGGTGCCATCAGCTATCAATCGTGTGCGGCAAGCTGATGAAGGGGAAATAGGTGATAAAAAACAGCATTTTAGGGAAATTATGTCCAGTCTTCCATTTGCGAAGTGCTGCAGTCGCATCACGGCAGAATCTTAATCACTGGCTGGTGTGGCCAGGGACTGTTCCTTTGGTGTGACAGTGAGGAGGAGCACACCCTGGTGGGAGGGTTGGATATTGAGGAGGAAAGGAGAGCCGTAGGGGAAGAGGGGGGGAGAGCAGCGTTGTAGAAAATTATACAACTAGCATAAATCACTTCTACACTACCGTTTTTCTCTCTCCCTCATTTTCTCGCTTCCCCCATCTCCCTTGCGCGCTCTCTCCCTCTTTCTCTCCTTCATGGCCGTGCATCTCCCTCTCCTCATTTGCACTCCCACAGCTCCTCACCCTGATGGTCGCCCCCCTGGCTTTCTGCCCTTTATTCTTCTCTCAGTCCCTGGCCATGTGCTTTATTTGAAGCACTGCTGCGTGGTCACCCTCACTACCCCACTCTCCATCCATCTCAACTTCATTTCCACTGTGGTTTGTTTACATGCTTTCTTTATTGATCTGCTTTTTGTTGCCTACCAGGGGATTTATCCCCTGTCCATGGGACTGTATTAGCGAACCTTGAGATTGACTTGTCTCTCTGAGATGGTTCAGATATAGTCTGTTCTTGAAATAAAAGAAAATGCCATCTGGGCTGCAGCTTATTTCACACTTTATCAGACAGTGCGGTGACAGGATTCCTGGTTGCTTCTTTATTGTGGAATTTTCCTCCCCAAACAGAAAAACAGCCAGAGATGCCTTTATATCCAGTGGCATTTTGGTACAAGGATATTCATTGAAAGGGCTGTGGGATGAAAGTAAATTACGCTGTACCCTATAGCCATTTTTTTTAATATTAACTTATGTATAATACAGTGTGTGACTTATTCCAGTCAGTAAGGAAATGTGGGCTTGTAGCACAGAGCAGAGATATAAAGGCATCATGTGAGAGTACCCTTGCCAACTGAATTGATAAATGCCTTCATTGTCTGATCTGTGACTCCCCCTTTAATCTAAGGTCATTTGTTAATTAATTTGAATAGCCTTACAGGCTCTGGTTCTGCTCCAGTGGTCTTGGTTGAGTGATGTCATCCTGCACAGAGCAGACTTTAAGCACTGCGAAATGGATGCAGTGATGCATGTTCATCTGCAGTGGCCCCTCCAGTATATTCTGTCCTGTGTCCATTTATCAGGAGAAGGTGTTACAGAGCACAGAGCTGTCCTTAAGGAGTGAAAAGTGGCAAGGCCATAATTCTCACTTAAAATGGTGACAAAGATGGAGTGGACTATTGATTGACTATATAGAGCTGATAATTCTAGTTCTGATGAGTTTATGAAGATATAATCTTCATATAGGACTGCCACAACACTGGCTTCATTCACCAAAGTTGCTGGTCACCTACCAACTGGTTCTCTGTCATCCTGGTTAATGTTCAGATATTAAAGATGCACTCTGGCAGTGATCACAGTTTGCAAAGTTCTGTATCAGGGACTGTGCTGCCACCCTTAGTTAGACTGAGGTACTGTAATGCAGTATCCACTCCCACAGCATCAGTTTTGGTGGGCTACTCTGCAGTTCAGTCACACAGCATGTGTTTGTGACAGAGGGTAGTTTAACAACACATCTAACCTTACTGCATTACGGCTAGTGTACCAGTGAACAGGCAGGCTTTATGTAAAATGGGACTGTCACAAAGATATACTGTCCCAACTGTGTTTAAGCTTTTCCACCCTCTGAGTGTGGTTAATATTTAAAAAGAACGAGGCATTAACATTGTCAGCAGTGTTGTCCTCGTGTGCATTTTTTGGTTTTGTATACATCTATTCCATCATGTGTCCCTTTCCCTTTCCATGCTTGTACTTTTCTTTATTTGTAGATCATTTGAGTGGCATCTTTTTTACTAATTAAATGTTACCTATTCTTGGCATGTATTGGTGTTGCTGATAAAGCTAAACTTGTGAGCATGCTTTTTACCTCCATGTAGACCTGACACATTAATTCCTGGCTTAGATTGAAACAGTTTTCTATGCATATGCAATCTTCAAGCTGGTTATATAATTTTTGGTTTTTAAGCATTGCCTGGAAATCTAAATGGAAAGGAAAGGCTCTGATCTCAGCTGGGTGGTAGTGTATTATCTTTGTTTTATTGCACAATGCCAAAGACATTTGTTATTAGTTACCTCAGTTTCATTTGTCTCACTTGCAATTAGTTTTAATGTGTCAACTTTTGGAAGATAGGCTGCCAAGACTTATGTTTGCATTCAATCTTGGTGTTTAAAGATTTTTAAAAAGTGATACATCTCTGTGAGACTTTCAGATGGATCCTTCCTCGATCCTTTGAACTGCAGTGACAATTGCCCTTATTGACATTAGAGCTGCAGGATATGGTTAAAAAAAGATATTGCAATATGATTCACCTTTAGTTTGAGTGATAATTTTTGCATCACGATTTTCATTTTCACAAAAAAAACAAAAAAACAAAACAAAACAAAACAAAGCAGAACAGATTCAAATTGTGATAATGTGACATCTG
Source organism: Lutjanus campechanus (assembly GCA_027495735.1). Lineage (NCBI taxonomy): Eukaryota > Metazoa > Chordata > Actinopteri > Lutjaniformes > Lutjanidae > Lutjanus > Lutjanus campechanus. The sequence goes on from JAJHUR010090684.1 coordinate 31,289, forward strand.
TGGGGGTCTTTGTTAAACGAACATATTTTTTACACTGGAGAACAAGATTAGTAAGTCAGGGCATCTCTGCAGCTCTAAAGTACTTCATTATAATGCTGTTTTGTTACCGGTATTTTCATTTAAAAAGATTAGCTTCTGCGATTTTGAAGTTAGACTTGGCCATTGCACATTTTCAGTAATATTCCAGTTAATTGTGCAGCCATAATTGACATACAGGTGGCATAAATTTGAGGGTGAATATGAAACATTTGTAAGACACAGCACCTTTTTTTGTGGTGTGCTGTTGTAGGGAGTGGTTTTCTTCTCTTTTAGTGCAGTGACAAGTGCATCTGCCAGGGGGCAGTCGAGCACATGCATCAAAGCAGCAGAGAGCCACAGAGAGTCCTGCCTCTGCAGATCTCCATTTCTCCCTTTGTGACAGTGTTGCTGTCTCTGTCCTTCTATCAGAAGACATTGAAAGCAAGTTGCAAATTAAGCATATCTGTGTAGCATTAGATGAATTAATGTTGAGATTAGTACTACTAAATGTATTTGAATCATCTAAAGTCATGGGTATAGTTCTGCTGTAATTATAAGCACTCACTGGTTTATATCCCCTATTAATGTTCTCTTCATTAGCATTAAATCATGTCAGTCATTTTCCATTTGAAGGTCAGAGGAGGCAAAATGAGGGATGGAGTGAAGATGGTCTTATCTATAGGACAGTGTCTATGGAAAAAAAGCAGTGTTAAGACTATAACACTTTAATGTTAAAGCATTCAAAAAGTTTAAACAGCGTACATAAAAAGAACATTTATTCACTCTCCAAAGTAAGCTTGCCAGTTACAGTTCAATGAATTCAAAATGTGGAGTTGTAATTTTGTACCCATAAAACTGTTGAAAGAATTTCATTCATTTCACTACTACTCATTTCACTACTCGGCCCATTTATGAGCAATAAGAAATAGATACATTAATGTTATTGCACATTTGAATAATGGCACAGCACTAAACTTCTCACTGAACATTCACCAAATGGTTTTGTTTTTTTCCGTTATTCTAAACCAAAGAAAGTAAAATCAAATTATGATTCCAGGCCACTAATGATGAAGTTTTGGAAGCCGCTTTCATTTTTTTTATTATTATTTAGATTCATTGTTATACTTCTTTATGTGTTTATAATAGAACATAGTAAAATTAAATATTGCTGTTTGTTTTTATTCATAAGTAATTTGTTTCCTCCCTCTCAGCACTTTGACTGTTGGTGTGATTAAAGGTTTGCTGCTTTTGCACAGCGGGTGTTTGCACAAAAGTATGTTGATTGTAGAAGTATGGTTGCATAGCACGCTGTGTAGGTCTATTTGTTATTGTGCTGTAAAGGTGATTACATCCTAGGTTTAAACTTGTTTTCAAGCCGAATGTCACTTCTGTTTCCTCAGCCCGCCATAGAAGAAAAGTCATAAACCCCTTCTTTTTTTTTTCTTCTCGAGCAACCGTGTTAAAAAGAACACCTGTAACTCGACACACAGACCTTTCTACTCAAATGCCAGGGGCAACTTTATGACTCATGGGAATGGGGACACACGGCTAAATAGATAGTTTGTGCACAAGCCTATCTTCCAGTCAAGCATTCTCCTGGTTTCAAACAAAACGTGCATTTGGACAACATCTGAATGGAGGCCATTTTGGTTTGGCCTTATGTTTGCACAGTCCTGGGATTGTGCAGGCTCTGGTGGGGGATGGGTGGGCTGCTGCCGCTACCCTGAAGACTCCTGTTAATGTTTTAGTCATTCTGGAGCCGCTGGGCTGGGAGACAGATTCAGTCAAAAAGCATTTGAGCACCCTCAGGTCCTCAGAGTGATTTACTGCATATTTGGACATCTGCAAAGAGCTTTTGCACCTTGAAATTCTCTCTGTCTCTCCCTCCCTCTCTGTCTATCCCTCTTTGCAGTAGTAAACCCTTGGGAATGTTCTGTCATACTGAGTCACCTTCAAGGTATCCAAGGTAGAGTCACTTCCTGTCACCTTCTCCCTCAATGATGCACCCCTCCCTCTCCTCCACCCCTCCATCTTACCTCATCTTTCTATCACCTTCAAACCTTCTGCTTGGGCCTCAACCACACCCCTCTCATCTTGGCCATCAGATTTAATGTGTGCTGCTCCTGCTCCTGTGTCTCTTAGCCCACCTCTTGCTTACCAGCTGGACACATCAATCCATGTGACAGGTGCTTGTCAGTCTGCTCCTTACTGGGCAGCAGCCCAAAAAGGAAACACAAAGTCTTAGACAGCACAAGTCAACCAGGAGAGGAGAAAATGTGTCAACAAATGAACACATCTTATCTATCCTCACTAACAAGACAAGTGTAGGTGACTGAAAAGCAGTGATGATTAAGTTACGTTACTTAGACAAGTTGTATTTACTGCTTGTTGCCTATGGCGGCCACCCTGTGTCGAGTGAAGTGGAGAGCCGTCAGTGGTCATCAATAACAGGTCTGTGGTGTGGGTGGTGCAGGCTGTGTGGCATGTGTTTTAGAAGTGATGGCCAGAGGCCCTCTGTCTCTGCAGCTCTGAAAATATGGTGTCATTAGCATCTGTGTCTCCATAACTGGGACTGTTGCTGAAGAGGCCCAAACATATCTGGTATGCAGTGTTTAGGAGGCACGCAGACAGGATAATTGCTGGGCAGAAACTGTCCGCAGCTCCAGACTTTCAAGTGCTCATTGCCTTTGAGCGTTTTACACCCCAAGTGGCTGAATAGCCCAGGGGAAACAGGGTCTGCATTGATTTATTGCTCACCCTTAAGTCTTTTGTTTCTTAAGACCAAGGACGACTCAATCAGCCACCGAAGACATCGTCTCAAAATTGAGTTTGTTTATAATATCATTAATGTTTGACTGGTTATTTGCTGCACATAGAAATCAGAATGCCATAGAAGTACACACATAAAATAAAGCTAATGTGCTAAGCTTTTATCCCTTACGGCTGCATTCCCTGAAATGTTTGGCTGCATTTCATAACCACAGTAGTCTCCCTGCCAGTACCAGTGATTACACACAAGAACAAAGTGTTCTTGTTGAGGTGGAGTAGGTTTTGGAACGTGGTCAGGGTAAATCCTGAAACAGTATCTGCCTATATAATAATTAATGATGGTTAGCAACATCTTTCTTGCATGCTACACTGTTTAATAACAGTGTTAGATAAATGTAAAGCTACAATGTTCTACGTTGTGTTTCTTTACTTATTATTTTTTTGTGTCTATGAATGCACAAGTGAGACATTACACCTACTGCTAAGTAAAGTTACACCAAAAGATTAACTGTCATGTCTCCCTCTTTATCTTTTCTCGCCTCCCTCATTTTCTTGTTAAAACACACAAAAAAGAGTTTATAATTAGTTGCATATGGTGCTCAACTGGCATACCCATTTATTTGTGTGTTAGCCAAGACATATTTACAGTCAAATGTTATGTCTCGCTATAAACATATTTATTGTTATATCATACACTTGTGGGGATGGCACAGTGATTGACACCGCAATGAGGAAAAGAATAGAGAGGCCGTGCAGGACTTTTCATTCCATTAAGAGCGATTTTATACTTAGCCAACAAACAGTGAACATAAAGTAAACTACATCTTTGTTACAATTATGGTCTTGTCTGTGTTGTCAAAATAAAGTTTTATTCAACATTTAGCATTTATTTCCTCAGTGGGATTAAATACAGAGAATGGACACAATAAAAGCAACAATGTAATGCAAATGGGTTGTAAAAAAAGTTGCCTTTGTGTAATATAGTACAGTAATATTCTAGTTTTGTTGAGACTGTGCCAGAGAGGTGTTAATCCAACCTTATTGTAAATTTAGGCTACTATTTTCTCCTTCCACCCCCAAATGTATAGGTGCAGGTGTGTCTTTGTCTGTGTCTAGGAGAGCAAAATATAAAGGACTAATTATTTTTTTTAAATTATTTTCCTTATTTTCCTAAAACAGTGCAAGCCAGTGGAACTAATCAACAATTATCTGACATAGTCTTAGTATGAGTTTATATGGGTAGTAATAATAAGAAAAATCTGAATAAGAATCAGGGTTTAATCTCAAGTTGGTTTTCACATACAAGGAATTTGGAATTTTCTGTGTTATGTTGGTGGAAGAAACATAGAATGAGAGTTCTACTGTATTCAATTGCACAGGGGTTCTTTGACAAATTCAAATTTGATGAATGCAGTAAGTCAAAGGTAACACGTAATTGTGTTCTTTTACCATGTTGGGTGACAAAGTGACGTGTACATGTCTGATAGAGTGAGGTACAACATATGCATTTGCACTGTTTCTCTTTTATACATGCATCCACACAGTATTTTGCTGACTACAAGGATGTTGCACACTTGGCTTTATTTTGACAGTGAAAAATATCTGTGCAAACAAATTATCTATGCACAATAAAATGTATCGTTGTTGCTTCAGCCAGCTCAGTTCAAACTGGGGAACTTCGGGTTTGTCTCATGATTTATCTTAAATTAGAGCTGGAATATCTCTCCATTTGAACAAACCCCTGCTTAGCCCTCTAAGGTATGGCTCAAAGTATGCTAAACCTCAGCCAGCAGCCCATACTTGCCAGCACTATAAATGCCCAGATGTCAGTACCTAAGCAAAGCCTGACATGAGGAAAAATGATTAAGACAAGCAGAATTCTCCAGTACACACACAACACAAATAGCTACTGGGAGATATTTGCTTGAGGTTATTATGTCAATCAAATCCATCATAACTGACAGGACAACTAATACATTTTAAACAGTAGCTCTGAGTAAGTATATGTTCATGGGATCCACAATGCTCTACTATTCCCACAGAGGTTAATGACTCATTTCAAATAACTCACTTAAGCCTTTTGGTGGAAACTTGTATGCATCATGACAGTTTGCACTATATAGACACTGACATCTAACCCATTTAATCTCTAGACAGAAATAAATAGTGATAGAGGCTTGCTGGCTATTTCATTAGAGGCTATCTAATGGCTTCCACGTTGCTCTGAAATGTTAGTGGTGGTGGAGAGTTGGAAGACGGCAGTGAAAAAGAGTGACATCAGCATATGTAACTGGAAACATATGAAGTCTAATTACGTAGTATCCGTCTTTGCCGTAATGGAACATGAAGCTGAACTCCTTCACAGGTGTCAAAAAAAGACAGGAAACATTTCTGAATAATTAATATGGAAAAGTCGTTGATGCGGGCAGGAAAAGTCTTGGTGAAGCCATGTTGTGCAGAGGCATATTTCCTCCATTTGGTCAGAAGTTGACTCAAAAAGATAGACTCTTTTCTGTTTTGCAGTTTGAACTCCACCCACATGACCAAATAAGTACACAAAGCCACGCTATACTCCGCCTTTCCTTGCTACAAAACAAAGGGTTTTATGGTCTGATTAAAAATACTACTTTTTTCCTTTTGCAGGGCTTTTATGACAATGGTATATGCATACACTTGTGCAATTATTCACAGGGACACATCAAGGCTCCAGACATGGGTGTGTGCTCCTGCAGACATGGAAAAACTAGTGACGTTGAGAGAAAACTGCTTAGATGAAGGGAATTAAAGACCTTGTCAAATGACCGTTAGTGGTTAACTCTCTAGAGGTACAGCAGTGGCAGTCAAGAGTGATGCACCACAGAAACTAATTCTGATTCACAGCTTTTGCAGTTGTGGACGACTTTAAGGACCTGTGCCAAATCTGATCATAAATAAACAGACAACCTCCCACTGAAAGTTAAAACAAGCGATTGGAGTAAATTTCATTCCTAAATTTACAGCCTTTATACACGTTCTTTATACAAAAACTGACAGTAAGTGACTGTTAAACAAGATTTAAAAAACAGTTTATTGATTGTAAAAGGTCTAGTAAAGAAGACCTTTATTTTTGAGTTACGATGTGATGAAAAAACTGTGAAAAGCTATGGCTCATGAAATATCTATAAATACTCATAATATAGCCAAAAACTGCAGTCTACACTTTGTATAATAGTTTTTGTTACACCTAATTTGAAATAGGAACATGTACTAAAACACATATTCCATGTTCTACTGTGTGTGTGTCAGTCAAACATTATGCTACCAAGACATTTTTCCAGGTACAAATCCATCTCTTCATGTTTGCCCAGCCACTGCAGTAGAAGAGAAGATATCCTGTGGAGTCTATGCTTTGTATAATAGTTTTTGTTACACCTAATTTGAAATGGGAACATGTACTAAAACACATATTTTACTCCGTGTGTTAGAGTCAAACATTATGCTTCTAAGACATTTTTCCAGGTACAGGTCCATCTCTTCATATTTGCCTACCACTGCAGTGGAAGATAAAATATCCTGCTTCAGAAGACATTTACTTTACTGAACTTAAGGGAAAACCGTCTAGTGGGCAAAGCACTGCATGCTCCAAAGTGTGAGATAGTAGTGAGCAGTAGTAGTTGTTTGAGCTGGATGTAGGCCAGGACTTGCATAGTTTATTTGCATTGTAGAAATAGGTTTAAAATCAGGACTGATAATGGGCAAAGGAACAACAAAAACACTAAAAAAAACTTAAATATTTGGAGTTTGTGTTACATGTACACCAATTACAGTTGAATTCAAATGATTGATTAAGCCAATTCAAATAATTTCTGTAAATTCAACTCAATGTTTATTCACCCCTCTCATTTCAGGAAGTTATAAGAACTGAATAATTTTCAAAGTATAAAAACTTATTATTTCATGTTCAGTAAAGTTCATATTAATTAAGTTAGTATTTTATGTTTTTGCTACTTGTATTTATTTAAGTTGATCATTTGGTTTAACAATGTAATCATAAGTAACTATAAATTTAAAAACACAAGTAGAGCAAAATATATGTATATATTAAACCTGAATTATGTAAAAGGATCAAATATAGACAATGGTTCCTATGAAGCTAACAACAATGAAAACAATCTGAATTATGTTTAAAAAAAGTATGCCAATGATGATATAGACTGATGTAGCTGTGATAGGCCTATATCAAACTGATAATATCAGTCAACTGATATATTGGTCAAGCTCCATATCAAATTCTTTTCAAGTTACTTTTTGGCCAGCGAAACAACTTTTAAGGTGAAGAAGAAATGTAGGACATTTTGCATCTGAACTGCATTAAAAGTAAAATATTAGTTTGAAATTGTTCAGAATTGCCCACCAACTGCATCATTTCTCATGACAGTCTGCATTTTTTAACATTCTGTATTGGAATTGCAAAGCCAGGCAATGTACAATTAGCACATTGGGTTTAATATGGGAAGTTTAACCAATCCATCTGAATTATTTCTCTCTGTCTTTATCTCTGCTTGTCTGTTTATCTGTACTGTAAACCATCAACCACAGAAATATATCTTGTTGATTTATGTATTTCACTGCAGCTGGGTTGAGTCCTCTTATGTGCATTTATTGCCATCTTTGTGTGGATGTGGATGTGCTGGCTGGCATGTGGTTGCTACAGCCTGGCTTTGTTGGGAAAACCTGTCACATCTTGATTGGTTTCCATATAATTTAGTCTTGCTTTGATGGATAGATGCAAGTAATAGAATGGCACTACTGTTGTCTGGCGCATATGATGATATAATGGGTGTGCACTTTTCTTGACAATAAAAATGAAATGAATGGCTTCACATTCGGTAGTTGTAGGCCTAGCTGTCATGTGGCTAACACCTTCATGTAACTTTAGTTTCAGTTGTGCTAAAAATTAGAATAAAACATTTTTCAAAGGGATAGATTTGGGAACGTTTTCAAGTTTTTCTTATTTTAAAGTCTTTTGACAATTATATCCACAACAGTCCAGAAATGGGCATGCAAACAGCTTATGTAATTAAGCTGTTTGCATGTCCATTTCTGGACTGTTGTGGATGTAGTGGATAAAGCCAGTCAGCCTAACCCAAATGTTTAGTTAAATCAGACACCGTTTGTGTCAGCTGACTTAAAGGCAAACTATGCAGAATTTTCCTAAAAAACAATGCATAGATTCATACAAAAATAATCCCTTTTAATCATCACCCATGACCCACCGGAGTTGTATGGTGTTGCCTACATCTGCAGAGACCCCACCCTACACCCCTACTGTCTTATTTTCTCATTATTTTGCTTTACCAACCCAAAACTTTGATATTTGAAATCTTGGGAATGAAACTCAACAATCAACTATATTTCAGGTGCATTTACAAACAGCATTCTACCTTTAATTTAAAGTGATATTCCACCCCAGAATAATAGTCCACTCAATATGTACTCACCCCTATGCTGATGTGAGGATGGGTGAAGATCTTCAGTTCACAAAACAATCCTGGAGTTTGAGCAGAAAACAGGGTTGCAGTGAATGGAGACCACAGATAAAATGCAAAAAAAAGAAAAAAAAGAACACAAAACAAACACAAAATGTTTCCATCCTGGTCATGTGGTGTAATCCAAGTGTCCGTGAGCCGCAACATTAAAAGGATGCTCCACTTTCCATGATAACCCACTCAATATGTACTCACCATTATGCCGATGTGATGATAGGTGCAGATCTTCAGTTCACAAAACAATCCTGGAGTTTCAGCAGAAAACAGGGTAGCAGCCTCATCCAGTACAATGGCAGTGAATGGTGACCACAGATAAAACGTTAAAAAAAGAACACAAAACAAACACAAAATGTCATCCTGCTTGTGTGGTGTAATCCAAGTGTCCACAAACCGCGACATTAAAAATTCACCGCAAAAAACGCCATTTACGCCATGTTTTTAGCAGAAATATCAGCTGTAACATGTAGGATGTAAACATGGCGTCGATCTCGCGAGACTTATATATCCTAATGGCCGCACATGCCGAAGTCTCGCGAGATCAACGCCATGTTTACATCTTACCGGCTACATGCTACAGCTGACATTTCAGCTAAAAACATGGCATAAATGGCGTTTTTTGCGGTTAATTTTTAATGTCGTGGCTCTCAGACACTTGGATTACACCACACAAGCAGGATGGAGACATTTTG
>JAJHUR010090685.1:3069-28239 GCA_027495735.1 Lutjanus campechanus
TTTCTAAGGCTGTAAAGTTGGCTATTTTACCATGGGGGTCTATGGAGAATTGCTCCCTTTTGGAGCCAGCCCCCAGCGGCAGACGAGGAACTGCAGCTTTTTGAACGCGGAAGTGATCCTCACTTCTGAAACCCACAACTCCCCCCTTGGGGAGACCAAAGCTGTGTATCTTACTGAGGGTAATGACTCCATTCACAGTGTGATAGTTCAGCGTCGACTGTGACAGTAAACACACGCAGAGGTCACTGCTGTCAGACACAGTCAGCATGTCAGCAGGACTAATCCCATCAGTAAGACACCACACCTCACATCTTAGACTAATAATCCCACATACACACGTCTTCTTAACTGCCAAGACATACGCGGGAGTACGGTAAGCCTACAGGTGGAGAGGCTTTCAAGGTGTTAAACTACGCAGTTCATCAGCTGTTTGACAGACAGTTACAGCTGGTAAACGTCACAGCCAAACTGCTGTGGAAGCACACATGAAAATAGAAATGTAAATAGTAAAAAAAATCCAGTAATAAGCATCTAGTTTGACGGTCTGTCCCCTTGAAAGACTGCCCAGAGCAGAGGGTATTTTAAAGTTCACCCCCAAATCAAAAATACATATTTCCCCCCTGGCCTGTATTGCTATTTATCAGTCTAGATTGTTTTGGTGTGAGTTGCAGAATTTCTGAGATATAAGCAGAGATGTCTGCTTTCTCTCCAATATAATGGAACTAAATTGGCACTCAATTCATGATGCCAAGTACCATTTAGTTGCATCGTACTGGAGAGACTGCACATCTATACAACTCACACCAAATCACAATCTAGATTTCTAAATAGCACTACAGACCAGGAGAAAAATATGCATATTGATACTGCAGTAACCTGCTTAGATACAGTATCTAAAACAGAAACTATTCAGATATGAGTAACAAAATAAATAAAAACCTATAAATCAACTCTACAATTAATGACTTGATGATATTGTTGCTGCTGGTTTCATTTGCTCTGATCTGAAGATTTCTTCTATATCTAGACTTTTCCAACCAATACATGAATCCCTTCATTAAGCAGCATTTCTTTCTAATTTAGTCTATTTACAGGTAGAAAGGGCCAAAAGTCAACTCTGTTTCTGGTACATACATCCATGCTGTTTGTCTATTCCATAATACTAATACCACAACCATATACCAATTAGCCAGTTGATAATCTTAGATGTGGGAGGGCGAGTACAATCACCCCCACACATCTATTAGACCAGATGTTAGTTAACCAGCAGGGTGAGTTGAAAAGAAGGAGTAACAAAAGGTTACATAAAACAGATTCCTTTGGATGCGATTAATATCTTTGTTAAAACCTCTACAGCCAGTGTGGGCCCAAGGCCGACAATAATTATTTTGTACACTTATGCAGTCACTGCTACAAAAGGTGCCAACCTGCAGCATTTATCAATCTCCTGTCTAGTTTAGTTTTTAGTTTTTTTCAAAATACACTGCTGGAGTTTCACAGGAAAACAGCGTTGCAGAATCTCCCAAACAATTTAAGTTAATGGTGACCAGCTTTCAAACACAAAAAACAATTGAATAAAAAACCATAAAATGCTTCCATATTGCTTGACTGGTGTCACTTTCACACATCCACACCGTCACACCACACATACACAGTTGAGACAGTGTGGACACACATGTGAATGTGGCTCCAAGCAAAGGATCTACAGTGAAGATTTAGGATAAAAACATGGTGTAAATAACGTCTTTCAAGTCAACTTGGCATGTCGGAGCTTTAGGAGACTTTGATTACACCAGACAAGCAGTATAGAGGCATTTTATGTTTGTTTTTGTTTTTTCTGTAGATTTTTATGTTGGAAAACTGGTCACCACTCACGGAAATTGTTTGGGAGATTCTGAAACACAGTTTTCCTGTGAAACTCCAGCAGTGTTTTGTGGACTAAAAAACTCTTAAGTTTGCATGAGGGTGAGTAGGTAATGACTGAATTTTCATTTTTGAGTGAATTATCCCTGTGAACTGTGACAACTGTCATTTATATTTTGATTTTGATGTGATTTTGATTCGATTTCACACTTTAAAAAAAAAAAAAAATCAATTTTCAATTTATTAATATTGAAATTTTGAAACCCCTAACTGCACCAACATGTGACTGATATTTGCATAAAGATGTAGTTAACCCCTGTTTTACTGCAACAACAGCCTCCAGTATTAAGGCTTCTACAAAATGTTGGAACGTGACTGCAGGGATTTGCCAGACAATGATGTTGAGCCATCAGGCCTGGCTGGCAGACGGCATTTAAACTCACCCCAAAGGCTTTGGATGTAGTTATGGTTTGGGATTATGAGCAATCCAGTCCAAGTCCTCACCCTCTGCATCAAACTTAGAAAAACACTTCTTTATGGGCCTCGTTCTGGGAACAGTTTGGGCCTTTCCTCTCTCAAGATGACAAAGATAGAATCATGGTTTTGTCTATAATATCATTGTATCATTGTCCATTAATTGACCTAAGCATTCTGGCCCAAACCATGAAAAAAAGACTTGCAAAATAAAAGTATGAGGATGGGTGTGCTCATATATTCGCCCATGCAGTATATTATCAGTTTGTGCTCTTTTGTGTGTTTTATTTTCGTGTCTGGTCAGTTGCATGACCCATCCCTCATGGGATTATTCAGAGACATTAACTAACAACAAAACAAACACTCCAGAATGTTAACCCACCATCATCTACCAGCACAACACAACATTATCCAAACATAAACATCAACCTCACACAAATAATGCTTCAGGAGATATCTCATAATGGAATATAACAAATATACAAACATGGCCCCTGAAGCACGAGATACAACACACAAATCCAAACAAGACAGAAAGACTATGTCTGCATCCATTAGTGCCAAATACTGTATATTTGATCCACTTCATAAACCAGCAGTCTACGATAGAGCCTGAGGAATTTATCCATCTGTTACTTTTCTCCTCCTTTCTCAGGGAAAGATAATCAGAAAATACAAAAACATTTTTATAGTCCATTCTCAATATCTGATACCCAAAAACTAAATCAGGAACATGACATGTTTTAAACAATATTTGTTGTAGCCTGAATCAGTGGTTCTCAAGCTGGGAGACGGGACCTCAAGGAGGTCACAAGATGATTTCTGGGGGTTGACAGATGGTTGTAGAGAATAAAATAAATCAGTGTGGCGAGCAGCACAGAATGAGAGCCAGGAAGCAGCTGTCAGTGACGTCAGGCCCTAAGAAGCATTCAACATAAGGGACAAGCCTCAAAAATATTAGTGTGTTAGATTTCATGTGTTATACAGTAAACTCTGAACAATCAAACACGGACCTGACTGTACTGAGGGGTCAAGAGTTCAACAGGTTGAGAACTACTGGCCTAAATCATGATATAGATGCTTCACCTCATTACCTCCAGTCACACCTCTGTATATTTCAATATGAAGTGCTAATACATTCATCATTTGTTAAATGTCAGAAAATAGTGAAAAAAAATGCTGATCACAATTTCCCAGAAGTTCAAGGTGATTCCTTGACATTGGAGGTTTTGTCCAGTCAAATCCAAACATATTCATTTTACAGTGATATAAGCAAAACAAAATCAACAACCTCCACACTGAAGTACCTGCAAGTAGAAATTTAAGCATTTTTGCTTGACAAATGAAATAAACGATTACATGATTATCAAATATAATTTGGAAATTAATTTTGCATCGATCAGCTGATAAATGGACTAATCCTTTCAGCACTCATTTGTGCGTAGATGTGGTGTAATCCAGAATGGGTCTACAGGCTCCTATTGTGTTACATGCGACAGCTTCGTCTGAGCCTGATTAATAATAGATTAATGTCTCCATTGTACTGAAGCGTTGCTACATTTACAACCGTAAACATGCAAAAATAACGCCAGCAATCCTGAACTTAAATGCTCCCAGATGCAAAACATCTGCTAGATGGGTGCACTGAGCAGCCAGGCATACAAGTACTGCATAGGCATCACACATAGCCACACAATGTAGGCTAGAGCTGCGCCTGGAGCCTATAATGAGATTCTGAGTGAGCGGGTGAACTTTCCCCCAGATAGAGAGAAACAGACACAGGGAGGGAGGGAGGAGGGAGCTGCAGAGAGTGAGGGAGCGAAGGAGGAGAGGGAGTGATTTATTGTGATTATTCATAGCAGAGATCTGACAGAGATGAAAACAAAAAAATAAGGATTACTGAGTAAAATAGAAAGGTGGAAAAAGAGGGTGAAAGAAGGCAGATTACTGCAGCCTCTCAGGCATGGAGATAAATATCCTGCAGGGTATATAGCTACTGTGGAGTGTAGTGCACGTAGGGATATAATCTGTGTTGGGTCTGCTGCACCCACTGAAGCATATTTCTCTCTCAGTCTGCAGCTCTAAACACATATGGGCCATGAGGGCACACTTGAGAAAAAGCTAAATCAATGCTTTCACAACTAGCTTCTTCTTAAAATCATTTTTATATCCCTGTTAACAGCAGGGGCAGCTTAATACGCACAAATACAGTATCTGTTTCTATTCGTTCTTAAAATAAAAACAGTCCAAGTATGGTGCTTTGTATAATGTTTTTCCTGTTTTTCTGCTTAACCCCACCTCGGCGTGCGTGTTGGCAGACAGAGAGCCAGCAGAGCACATCTCCTACTCACAGTACAGCCTGAGCTTTGTTCATCCCTCGTACATCTGCCACAACAGCTCGGACAGCAGACATTTAAACCACTGTGACCATATTCGTACAAGGAGCAGCAGTGAATCCCTCCCTCTAGACACAAAGTTTCTCAGAGGCTTTGTTATAGTTTGTCCTCTCTACTGCATGCTGTTTGTCAGTACAACAGCACAGGATGTGAAACAAGCCCTCCAGGCTACATGACCAATTGAGTTACGTAACAGTCTATTCTTATAATAACTGAGTCATTAGATTATATAGGCCATAGTATTAGCTTTGGTCCAGATGCCATTCATATGCCTATAATCCTTTGTGGTGTGTGAGGCAGTCATCAGGAAGCTCAACAAGAGGAAAATTACAACAGGGTGGGTTTGACAGTAGGCAAAAGTAAACACAAGTTAATGTTCAGAGAAATGCTCAGCAGCACCTATTAGACCAGGATTTTGGACCCAGATTAAAACTGAAATCTCTTCTCCATTTGTCTCATCAACTGCTACACGTGTTGTGAAAAAGGGAAGCAGACTTTACAGTTGGTGTTTGCCGTAAACATGCTTACAATTGATTACATTTTTGTGATGCACACATTTTAGGGCAACAAGAATCACTATAATCTTATGCCCGATGATATGATATATATTGCAATATAAAAGAATGAAAAACTTGAAAAAAAATGTCTTTTATTAAATAACAAATATTATATTAAATAACTGATGTGTACAGCATTTTTTTTGTTTTCCTTTCAACTTAAAGTGCCTTTTCTTTCCTTTTTAATTAAAATAAAATCAAGGTAGCCGGCCCTGACCTAAGCATGTGCAAAAATCTGTCATGAATTGTCTTTGGCAACAAATGTTTGTATGTACAATTGCAAAACAAAACAAAAAAAAACAATGCAATAATCAGTAGCAACTAGGGATTTATTGTTTCACAATAAACTACGCTAAAATTCTAAGTTAGCAACTGTCTCCTGGGTGCAGCAACGTGGGTTTGTTTTGCTTCAGTGACAACACAGACGTCTCAAAAGACTTCATTCATTCATTCAAGTTTTCAATATAAAACTTGGTGAAATGATGTCAGTGTGTTCAGCACATTTTAAGAATACCCCGATAATACTGATAACTGTAATAATTTTGGTCACTATAATCATGATATGAAATGTTCATATCGTTTCACCTGTTTGAAGCAGTCTTTTTATAAAAGTAATCAAATTAAATAATCAACCAAATAATATTATGGTGGATATAATCACAGTCAGTACTGAGGTATGAGGTAAGGTATTTTTAATCATGATATTGCAACATTTGATATGTTGTCACACCCCTAATAATAACTAAACAATGCAGGTTCATAATCATTGTGTGAGCCATATGGAAGGCACCTAAATCCAAGATGATCCAAAAAACAGGTGTTCCCTGGCTAAAGTTGAACTAAAATGAGCCTTGATTTAGGTCAGCGTATGCAAATATCTGATCATATCCTCTCCTTCTGGCACACAGTATGTTCAGACAGTATTTCCTCACCATCATTAACAGTCCCATGTCAATAACTCACTCTAGAAATTCATCCAACTCAATCAGGATGGATCTATAACGTAATACACATCAGTTTGCAGGTCCGAACATTATAACAACATTATATTAAGAGAGATGATGTTTGAAACATTTGCAGACAGTCAGTGTTTACTACTTCTGGTTGTCACCCTCCTAACTGTCAAACCACCAGCTAGCTAAAAGGCTAGCTACCAGCAGCTGCAGCCAGGCTTAACAGTATACAGGAAGATGCTAGCTACCAAAGCATCCATTTGCAAAGTAACAAACTACTTACAACATGAAACCTAAAAAAAACTAAGTGTTTCCCACATTTCAGGACAGTGTGCCGCAGTGTGTCCCTCCTCTCCTGTCAGCTCTGGAGCATGCCTACGTGACTCTGGCTTGTTTACTTCATCCTGCCTGCTAGCTGTTACAGCTGCTCCCTCTGTAGCTCTCACTGCACACAATGTCGACTCTCAAACTGTGTCAAAAAAATATAAGAAAAGCTAAAGTGGGAGCCCAGCTGGTATGTGCACCCTACCTGCCCTGTCCCGCGTGTTTCTCGGGCAGCAGGAGCCCCTCATGGTCCCGGTTTAAAGCCTCTCGTTCCCAGCGTGGTGAGGAGTGTACAGTCCCTACAGCAGCTCAGGCTGCAATGAATGAAGAGAGAGAGGAGAGGAGAGAGGCGCGCTCAGTGTCGCGTCCACATGCACACATGCACATCCACATGTTATTGTTTAGCTGTTGTCATGTATCTCCATCTTTACCTTTATACATGTCTAGATTATACTTTAAGCCCTTTTGTCCATGAAACATATTCGGTCACACATGCGCCAGACAGAGCATGCAAGTGTCCCTGGACCCCAGACCACAAAAGGTCCCCAAAAGCCTCT
Organism: Lutjanus campechanus; assembly: GCA_027495735.1. Taxonomy (NCBI): domain Eukaryota; kingdom Metazoa; phylum Chordata; class Actinopteri; order Lutjaniformes; family Lutjanidae; genus Lutjanus; species Lutjanus campechanus. The sequence goes on from JAJHUR010090685.1 coordinate 10,194, forward strand.
GTTTCATCAGGTGGCTTTTGGTCATCATTTAAAGGTAAAATATGCAGAATTGTTAGCAAACGCACCATTCAAAGTTGGCCCCTCCTCCCCGAGAGAGATAAAGAGTGGACAAAGTGAGGGAGCACAGTGAACAGTGAATTTCAGAAATTTTATTTCATTTCATTTCATTTTATTTTTTTGACCAAAAGACAACAAGATCCAGGAAGTCTTCCTTGAAATAGAGTTATGCAGACAACCACAGGGGAAAAACTAAGGCACTTCATCTGTTGTTGAAATTATACAATAAACAAACAGACCTATCGGCACATCGACTCGACATCTTCATCAGGATCTGACAAACACGCAATCAGTCTGAATTATGTAGCCATGGATGGCACTGTAGTAGATAACCGATAGAAGGCACTAGATGATGCCAGATACACACATGTCCTGAAAAAATGGACCAATTGTGACAGTAGGCTAATTAACAGCGTAAATACATCAAATTCTGAGAAAAACAACAAATATCAATAAATCATAACATTCAGCCATTTGAAAAATCCATGCCCCAAAATAGATGAAACCAACTTCACATACCAGTATGAATTCAATTTAGCCTAATGAAAAAAAAAGCAAGAAGTAAAAAGACTATGTGCTTATGTACACAAGACCCACAGCGAAGCAACCAGCTACAGTACAATAAGAATGTTATTTTCTTGTTGTCATGTTATTGTTTCACTTTCTACAGCACAAGTAAATACGCCCACACTTCTGCACAATGCCAGCTTTTGTGTGAATACAGTCGAAGTAATCTGCAGCCTGTCGCTGTGTCGTCTGTCTGCTCTGCCTGTGAGAGTATGTGCCTGTGTAAGCACAGTATGCCTTTGAGTAGTCAGTAGTGAGTCAGGAGTCATCTGAGTTGACTTTTTTATGTCTCAAGTGCAAAATGGAGACAGGTGGTTTCATCCATCGCCAGTGGTCTTGCTGGAAATTACAGAGCTTTTGGCATATTATAGGGCAGGGAATTAATAAAATCTTTGCCATTATATACTACATGCATGCTTATTGGGAAACCAAATAGCTTTATTACCAATAAATATCTTTATAAAATAAAGTAAAAATAAAGTGCATACTTCTGAAAGTGCATACCTCTGAATTGGAAGTCAGTGGCATATGGTGACACTTCAACACGTTTCGCTAGATTACCCGACATGTATTATACATTCTAAACACAATGTATTTTGTAGTACATGGCAGCCCCCAAAATCAATGAACATATCTGTTTAAAAAACAAACAAATAAAAAAACAAAAACCTAAGGTGAGTCCTGCATTAACGCATAATATTGACACCCTGTGTTGTAGGAGGATCATGTGAAAAAAAAAAACAACGTAGTTATAATGAGATGTCAATAGGGGTCCAGCATTAACTTTTGCCCAAGGGCCTCATAACAGGTTAGTCCGGTCATCTGTGTGACAATCACAGACGAAGAGCAACATCTCAGATCACAAAGTTTTAACGGATGTATCATAAACACCACAAATAAAACCAAAGTTTCTTTAATTCAGCTTGTTAGTGTCCGACTCCTGTTGACTCTGCAGCAGCTGCTTTTGTCTGAAGACTTCTTTCAGCGCAGTCAGGATCTGGTCACTTCTTTCTGCAGCTGTTGAGGAACCAACCTAACACCAGAAACAATAGTTAGGATCATTCGGTCCACACATTTTCCATATTCAAATGGATGTTTACAGAACTGTAACACAATCCTCTTACATGTTTGAAACTTGCACTCTTTCTGATCCTCTCTGGGTCAGCTGGAGCAGGAGCAGATGGAGGAGGAGGAGGAATCCATGAGGGAAGCAGTGTGTCTGAGGCCTGTGGTGTCCACAGGGAGGTGCTGCTGCCTTTCATGGGGGGAATCGGTGGCAAAGGTCCTTTCCTCAGAGCAAGGGAGATGGACGCCCCTGCAGATCTCGGCAGTGTCTGTGATATTGGGCCTGTAAAAGATGCCAGAACACTTAAAAGATCCTTTGTTACTTTTAAATATTTACTTTTGGAGCATAAAATAAACAACATGAAAGGAGGATATGTTCACATTTTTCAAGATACAGCACCTTTGTTCCTCAGCTCTCTCTGCACAGCCTTTAGTCCTCCAAATTTGTTGATGATGCAGTCAACAGCTTCAGCGATGTCTTTGTCTTTCAGGTCGTCCTCAGTGAGTCTTGCCTGCAGCAACAGTCTCCGCATAGAGGGGTCCAGATCCTTAAACTCAATAAAGCAGATACAGCGGTGAATGGACTGATGTAGCACATTATTACCTCAATTTGAAAGTGTCATGATGACTGTTTGACTGTTTATTTGGCTCATGTCAGCTGTCAGCGTTTGACTTACTGAATTGGTGGTTGTAACTTCTGTGGATGGTACATCCATGAAGAAATGCTCCTCCTCATCCAGACGGTCTGGGGGCTTAATTCTACAGAGAACAGAGAGAAAAAGTAAAACATCACTTTCATCCTCTGCTCTCTTCTCCTCTTTACGTTTATAAAGTCATAACCCTTTTTTCACCCAGAATTAGGTGGGTCAGTTGTTGAGCTGTGCTCCTTTTCAGCATTTACTATTTCAGTCGTCCTGGTTGTCTTTTCTGCAAAACAGAAGGCAAAAAATAAGAAGAAACAAGAGACTGATGCAGTGCTTCCATTAAGATATACTCTATACAGTAGAATAAGTGAACAACTTCTGATTTGATGTATTATCTCAGTAAACAGTTCCTAATGATTTTATGGTCTCAGTTGCTAGTTTCAAGTCTTCTTAAATACAGCATGATGCCCATCTTGTAAATTATGGTCACATTGAGAGGGTACACTTTAGGGCATGATTGACAAGTCATGTTCTGGGAGTCCTGTGCTACACATAGGCCTCACTGAACTCAGATCAGAAAGCTGATGTCCCCCATAATGCCTAGCGGTAACGGGTGACGGGTGATGTTACTATGGCTCCATCCACTTAGTCTGCTGTCTATGATTGATGCATATGATTCATCTCCTTGTTGTTCTTCTAACCTTGGTTTCTTTGGACAGCCTCCACACAAAGATGAAATTCCTCTGCCTCGGCCTCGTTTGTAAAGTTGAGGCCTACCTGGTGGTCCTGTGCAAACAGTAAATCCACTTTAAACCAAATGAAAACTAATACTCTGATGATCAGCATGTTGCAGACACTGATACTAATTAAAACAGGGTCACTTACATCTGCAGGGAAAGTGTGGAAGAACGTGCGAGCTGCAGTGTACTTGAAAGGGATGTACAGCTCCTGCTCCCATAGTAACTTTGCACGCTGTGCACAAGGAAAATAAGGGAAGGATGAAAGGAAAGGGTTCATTAAAAGCTATTACAAAAGTTATGTGAGGAAAAGTACAGACACACCCACCAAGATAAGTCTCTCCATTGTTTCTAAAGGAAATTGAATCAAATTAAAGGAAACGCTACGAGCTAACCCACGCGTGCAACACAAAATGTCACTTCAGTGTCAGGGAAGTGGTGTGTTAGTTGATATGAGTAGGTGGAGTATCTCCAGCCAGTTCCTCTTACCTTGACACAGTACAGACGCAGGAAGCAGGAGTGCACGGACTCGTCTTCAATAAGACAAATTGCACCACAACCCAAACAACTCCAGCCTGGACTCTGACCCTGGGTCTCTTTGGCCACTAGTACCTGTGCTACTGTAGTCTTGATCAGCTGAAATACACCAACATTTATACAAATCAACAACAAACAATGGAATACACTGTGTTCCTTTCATTATGTACATGAAAAAAATAGACCGGACTTCATTAAACGTTCAGTGCTAATTATTAGTCATTGCAATTAACAATTCAAAAGAGGTAATGTCCGTCATTAATATTCAACAAACAGGCTTTGTCTGACTCTTCCAATGGCAAAGAACAATCCTGGAAGCACCAATAAAGCCTGCCAATGCAAGTCCAAATATTTTGCTTGAATATAGCTGTCGTCAGGAGAGACGTGTCACCTAATAAGCACAGCCAGGGAGATTCTGGATTATGGTTATCTCCAAATCATTTTGAGTACTTGTTTCCAAAAAGGAGAAACAAACTAACAATCCTACAACAAATGAAGAAAATTACCTGCTTCTTACTTCCTTCCTCCAGTAATAATTACCACCCATAAGTTGTCCCATTCTTTGAAGATTAACTGGTGTATAATAATACCTGTGTATGGGAATATTTCAGTTTCCATAAAAAGATGTGGAAGAAGTGGGGAGTCAATTTCTTTCACATTTTTGTTCTTTTTTGAGTGGCTGATTAGAGGTTCCTGGTGATTCAGCTCAAGGAAAGTATGTTACTTAATTTATGCTGCCCTTATGTGGTATTTGAGGTTATTTATTTATACTTTGTATTCCTTTTTATTTGCAGAAGTTCTTTGTACCCTCTCTTTTTCCTCCTCTGCCAAGATCGTTTTTATTTTGTTTGTTACATAAAGAAAATTGAAATATACTGATTAATTAAGATGGTGATTGAAAAAATGACATTGAATTTTACATGTTATCCTTTCACTAAAACAGACTCAAAGGGTTCTACTGTGTTGAGCTGTTTTAAAAGGAAAGAAACCTTCAGGTTCAGTCAGTGTTTGCACATTTCTCTATAGTTAGTATAATTTTGCCTCTGTTATTTTCCTTTTAGTCTAAAACTTCTTCTTTAGTGACTCATGGTGTTTTGTGACTTTTTGAGACATTCTGGTTTAGTTTCAGAGGGTTGCAGAGCAGAGAGGCTGCTCCTCAGAGAGACCCTGACCTCTTTTTGGAGGCTGATGATGCTGAGAAATGATCCATTTAACCTCTTTTATATCTTGTGCAAGCTTCTGGAGATCAAACCACTTTATTCAACTTTATACATCTTCCCCTAACTAGGGTTTATCGTTAATGTTTCAGGTCCTACTAGTTTTTGTTTTTATTGATAATGTTTTCATCTTCTTTTGTATCTTTTTAAATCATTTTTTCTATTATTGCAACTCTCTGTAGTCCATGAGAATCAACCTCAACAAAACAAAAACATGACAGAACTTCTGTTTCAGCTTAAATCTTTGCTGAACCAACATTGCTTTTTGTTTTTAAAAAGAATATTGAGTTTTGCAAGAGTAAAATTCATCTGGGCTTTTTAAAAAAACATAGAGTAGGACTGTATACTCACTTTATTTAAAGACATTAAAAAGTGATGAATGACATATTGCTAAACATCTAAACAGCTGACAAAGACTGAGAAAATTAAAATAACAGAACCACAAACAAACATATGAAAAAATTAACTAGCTAACAGTAAAACATGTCTGTAAACACAATGCTGATACACCTTCAGACCACAAAAGTTGCTTCAATGAATATGAACGTAATCCTTTTTATGAACTGGAAGAATGGGCCCCATAGTTTCCCAAATTTATTAGAGAAGACTACGTGTTTGACCTGTGTGACCTCTCTTGCTCTTTTTACGTGTCTAACAAAAGATTATTGTTGTACATTTTTACATGTTGCAGCACCTGGTGTAACATGGTGTGTTGGTGCCAGGAAATGCAAACAGCAGATAGTAACAGTAAACAAATCAGATCTCACAGAGAGCCCATTCATGCAGCAGGCCTCCTTTGATAAATGTTACTGATAAGATGAACACAACCCCAGGAAATAAAGGAGTTAAAATTAGAGTACAGGGGATTATGATTCAGAGAGACAGGCATCAGATTATAGAAGATATTGTGGACTAAAACAAAACTTAACATTAGGCACATCCCACCAGTGACCTGCAGGCCAGCCCTTTTGATTTTTTCTCTCTGGCCCAAGAAGCTCTGCAAATCAAGCTGGCATGTATAAGACATAATAAATAAAACTAAGATATGTCTGAGCTACTTTGAGATGACGACTGCATGATCTGAAAACATATGGTATTGGTTACATCTTATTAAAGTACCTATGTGCTATAATTGGCTGAAGCAGAATTACACCTACTCTGCACTCACCTTTCACTCAGTAAAACCTCACATTGGTGGTACATGGAGAAACTCACGTTGGCTAAGTTAACAACAAACTTTAACATGTCTCTCTCAAAGCTAAAGAGATGTAAAGTTGATTGTAAAATCACTAATTCCAGTGCAAATGGACTGAGTCATATTTATTTACTTTGTCAGCTGTAACAAGTAATAAACCTGTCTGTTTATTGTGCACTAGATGCATCGCTGTTATGAAAGAATACAACATGAAAATGCAGTACAAGTCAAATCATGGCTAGTTTTCTTCAGTTTTCCTGAGTGCTCAGATGAATATATGTATTAACATCATGCTGTAAGGGGTAACTGTAGGCATTAATTGACAAAGTATTCTGTGTGACCCAATAACCCCCAGTGATCTTCTTATTTGCCCCACTTGCTATTGAAGTTGAATAGCTATGCTTTATATCATCCATGTGTCCCACAACAGATTAAAATATTACTTTTGAAATATCTTAACTATATAACACACATTCACTTCCATTAGTTCCATTAATTCTTAAATGTTCATTAATGGCAGTTACATCGGTTCAAATGTTTATACATACAGAAAAACCTGAGTTAAATGATTTATTATGATGTATTTTATTGATATTAATTATGAATTATGAATTATGAACTGACCTTACAGTGAGGTTCGAGCAGAGTGAAGAGGACACCTCTCTCACGGATTGTCAGGAGATCACTCATTACAAGACATCCAGGAACCAGACTTGACGCCATCACAAGAACCTTGTTTTCACGTCTTATTCACCACTGCTGTCACTACCTCGTCCTTTTTATTCTTTCTAATACACCGAGGCCGCTGAGCATGAATACACTCAGTCCATCACTGGTGTGAATGGAAATATCTCCAGTGCTCCTGGTGACCATGCAAATATATTTGACTTGGTGTACGCTGTGTGTGCGCTGTGGCTTCCCAGCACACACTGAACAACTGTACATATGGTCAATGGCAAAAGATTGTGAGAGGACATTTTCTTAATCAATCAGAATTTATTAAATTTACAATGTGTCACCTCTTAGAGTATTTGTAGCTCCAGATATGAACTGTGTTGACTTGAGTTTATTTATATCCAGGGTTAGAAAATAACAGATTACATGTAACAGGATTACACAATCTGAGTAAAAACTGTGTTCCATTACAGTTACAGATAAAAAAAAAAGATGTAGTCCATTACAGTTACATTTGTGTAACAAACAAAAACTGCACACACAGTAACCAATTCATTATCATGGCCTCTAGTGAAAAATTGCTTCACTGGGTGGAAATTTCACCATTTTTTGTCTTTAAATCAATCAACCAATCAATCAATCGGTAAACTGCACACAACAAAGGAAGGAACAGCTGGACAAACTAATAAACCTAACAACAAACATAAAATACTTACAGCTGCAACAAGTATTGTGAATAATATATCATAATGTAACACTGACAAGAGCCATTCTGCTGCTTAAGAAAAAAAAAATTACATTTTTGTTAATATGAACATACTTTTATACAACTACAATTTTAAGTGCAAGACTTTTATTTGTTACGCATTGTTTTGAAACTTGGGTACCTCTTCCACTGCTTGCTACACGTGCTATTATGATCCTGTGCACATTAAAAATTAACAATGGGTGTTGGGTTTGCAGGTTCAACACCTCAGGTCCTGCTCACTGAAGCTTTCATGTTTCCATTTTTCTCAGATTACCAGCGGTGGAGGAAGTATTCAGATTCTTTACTCAAATAAAAGTACAAATACCCAACACAACATATGTAATACCACACTGTGAAAAAAGTCCTGTATTGAAAATGTTACTTAGTTAAACGTATGTAAGTATTATCAGCACAATTTACTCAGTAACTGATATACTTTAGGATTACTATTGTAGTTGGTTGAGGTGGCACTAAGTTTTTAAATATTTGGTATATAACTTTAACTAGTGATGATTTTTATTTGGATCAATCTGTTGATTATTTTCTCCTTTAATTGATTGATTGTTTTGGTTTATAAAAACTCTAACAATGGTGATAAATGCCGTCACAACTGTTTCAGCTGTTGGGTAGTTTACTTTATAACAAAATATCAATATTTTATGAACTCGGGTATAAAAACTTGGGTAATGAGTAACTAAAGCTGTCAGATAAATGTGGCCAAGTAAAAAGTATTTTCCTCTGAGATGTAGTGGAGTAGAGGTAAAACGTGTCATGAAAAGAAAAGACTCAAGCTAAGTGCAAATACCTCAGATTTGTTCATTACTTTCACCCTACAGCCAAAAACTGAATGAGTTAGCGGTAGACAGCAGGCAGCATTAATGGCCTGCCAGCAGCTCTCAGAGGAAGAAAAACAAGTGTGCGGAAATGTCTGGATAAGGTTGATAGATGACGCTGCGCAATAGCGTGTTGATACCCTGAACTCTCACAGTTTAAATGTCCTTTAATTGTCCATGTTACAATACCCACATAATTGACCATCATGTGAGTCCTCTAGAGGAGTTACTGGTTGGATGTTATATTGCCTAATAAATATTTTTATGACTTCCACATACAGTCTTTCTTTGTTTACAACAAGAGGAACCAGTTCCTCACTCTGCCACAAAGTTTCTGCCTTCAACTTATCCTCCGACTTTCACCTGACTGGATTCTCTCAGTTTCAAACAAACAGTGTAAAACTGAGATTTCTTACACAAAAGTAACACAACACAGTCGTGAAACATAAAAAACAAACTTTTATTTCTCGTTAGAGAAGTAACAGTTAAAATAAATGACATTTAGTAGATGTGTGAAGTGATATAAAGACAGATAAAAAGGTGAGTGAAATACACTGAGTGACATGTAGGTGGGAAAATATTGCTCACTCTGGTTTTCATATTTATACTGCTCTTGTCAAATAATCATTTCCCCATGCTCTTCAGAAAATGAGACTTCTCTGTGACAATTACACACCACCACCACCACCACTCCTCTACCTCATCCATCACCGTCTCCACCCGAGTCAGCTCCTCCAGGCACTGGCCTCTTCCGTCTCTTATTGAGCAGGGGGTTGTTGGACATGTCCAAGTCTTTGATCTTCACCTGGTCGTAGTCCACACGCATGGTGGCCAGGGCACTGGTCATTTCCTCCTGTGGGGAGATGAAAACATTTCAATTCAATTCAATTCAATTCACCTTTATTTAAAGTGTAAAATCACCAAAACATGGTCTCAGAACACTTTACAAGACAACACACACAGACAATTTAGACAATTTGGTGGTGTAAATCTGGTTCTTTTCTGCCACCTTGTGGTCATATTTTGGAAATACATCTAAACAGTGTCCCACCTTCACATCTTCCCACAGCTCCTTGTCCTCTGTCAAAACACGAGAGGTGTGCAGGGGTGTTGGAGGGACCACCATTGACTGCTGCAGTATAAAAATCACAACAATCTTATGACTAACAGGGAGAATAACACATGGTCACCACAGGTCTACAGGCAGAGGGCTTACAAAGTGATAACTTACACTAATCCAGGGATGGTTCACAAACTGTCCAATGGTCATTCTCTCACTGGGCTCTGTCTTCAGTAACTGAACGATCAGCTGTTTGGCTACAGACAACATATAAGGACATAAAATAAAACATTTAAATCAGCAAATCAGCCTCAGTACATGGGGCACATGCCCTACCAACTGAGCTATAGGGGCACCCTGTGTCTTCTAAGTTTTTATAGGGATCTTTTAGCAAACAGTTGCTTTTTTTGTAATTCATTCTGATTCATGTTTCTGGTCATCTGGTCAATGCAAATTCAATATTCACTTTTAGGCCTATTTTTGTTCCCATTCCTGAGATAAAACATCTGGTTCTTGAGCTGATAAATGCTGCACTATGTTCACCAGTTAATCGCTAACTTTGTCTGTCAGTGTACTGTTTATCAGAGCCTTTTTTTTTTTTGCTGAAAACAGCTTTGCAAAACCAAACAGTAAACCTGTGGGCCAGAAACTGAGCAGAACTACAGTCGAGATAATTGTCTATGGGTTTGTCACTACCAGCAACACCGTTCATATAAGACAAAGTAATTTGTGTCACTATTTATATAAACATATTGAATACAGGAGCTTTAAATTGTAATGTTAATTTTTATATTAATATTTTCATTTCTTATTAGCCATTTTTAGGTTAAGTTATCCTTTATTGATCCCCATCAGGAGATTTGTTCTCTGCATTTAACCCATCCTAAGTTTAGGAGCAGAGGGCAACAGTGGGCAGTGCCCAGAAACCTCCAGTCTCGAGCTCCATGGGCACTTACAGGAGAATATTAATACAAAAACTTTACTGTCCACAATGTGGAAATCTGCCTTCAAATTCACCATGAAACATCAAACAAACACAATCATAAGAAATACACCTCATAAAACAACACTACACCTACATCATCTCTGAATACATATTCATAAAAACACGACTCACGCGTGTTTACACTGCACACGTATCACATTGATACGCTGCTGCAAAGTCAGGAGCACCACCCTGTGTCCTGGTCTACCAGCTCTTAATTTAATTAACTGCCTTGACAGCTCTTGGGAGAGGATTTCTTGTGAATATTTCTATTTGCTTTCGTTCATCTGTAACATCTTCCTGAGGGTAAAAGTTCAAATTCAGAAATTAACATTCATGGTTTTGATGGCGAGGGAAACCAGAGGAACCAGGGGAAATCCACTGAGCGTGCTGCTCTTATTCATATGCTTCTCTTTTTATGCTGATTTTCATACAAAGTAAGAGCATGGCTTAATGGAAATTGGCACAGCTTGTTACAGTTTTGAAATACTGTTTTGTTATTTATGAATTTCATGTCCAAAGCCTGACCTTCCTCGGACACGTCGGCCCACTCGGGATTGGAGAACTCGTATAGGCCCAACCTGATCCTCTGCTTCATGCCCGGAGAGATGGCCTGACCTGTGTTTGAGTAGAACGGAGGAAACCCACACAGACTACAAACAGAGGAGAACACGATACAAAAAGAAACTATTTTAGTTTGCTGTCTTCTTTAACAAAAACACTGAGTTGAACATTAACATACCAGAATAGTTTTAAATGTTTCATCGAGTTGAATCGGATGCAGACGCACGATACTCACAGAATGTACATGATTACGCCCAGAGACCACATGTCACATGACTTGTCATATTTCTCTGGCCCAAGCACTTCTGGGGCTGAATAGATAGATACAGATAGATACAGAAAAAAACCCAACACAATGATGTGGAGAATGAAAGACACACTCACACAAAAACAGGTCAATATGCAGACACACATGAACAACAAAGAAGTGAATAACAAGAACAATATTCAAAAATTCTGCTTATAATAGCACATGTATAATAGTGGCACACATGCAGCATCTAACTGCTGAATATTAGGGTTGCAGCAGATTTTCACAGTATGATAAGAAAATATCACGGTTTCATGGTTTTATGCTATACGGTATTACAAACTTATTACTATTGTCAATAGCATTTACAATGACCCTTTCAGGAAGAATAAGTAGGATTGATCAGTTGCACCACAAAGATAGTTATTGAATACTGACGCTTTGGGTTGGTAAAGCACCTGGAACACAGTAAAATAATGAGAAAATCAGAAGGTATGGGCAGAGGGCAGAGTCTCTGTGGATGCCACAAACTTCTGGTGGGTTGTGGGTCATGATTGAGAGGGAGTATTTTGCATTGTTTTTTTGAAAATCATGCATATAGTTTACCTTTAATGATCCTGTAAAATAAACAATAAAAGTGTGTTATAATGGCGTTTGCCACGCCATTATTAAAAAAAAATAATTAAAAAAAAACAATTTAAAAAATTGCCAAGTAGTATTAGGTCTAAAAATCATGAAAAAACATCAGCAGTTTTCTTCAGAATGACGGTCGTCTAATCTCAAACTGTTACTGGCTAGCGTTAAATATATTTTATGTTATAATATGTAGAATAATGCAGCACCATGCTCACCCTTAAATACCAGTCACGTTCTGAAATCTACAGCAAACCCAATGTATATTTCTATTTCATTAATTAATAAAAACATCTAAAACAAAATACTGGCTACTGGCTAAAATAATCATGTAGTTTAGATTATTATGTGAATGAATATGCATATGGATAATATGCATAATGTGCAATTATCCTGTGTAATATACTGTGCATTTATTTTTTCACTGTTAAATCATCTTCCAACCTCTATTACATATATATCTTCATATGGTGACTCATCCTGTGAATCTGTGCAGCTTGTACTTTGTTCAATCCAATTCTCTGTGTATCCATTCACAAGGCAATATTATTTTTTCTCTTAATATAATGTTACACACCATGTGTGTATTTACGTGTGTGCAATTATCCTTAATAATTACCCATATATATTCATATATCTGTTCAAGTGAAAGGTGTATATAGTGTTTATAGTCAGTGTGTATAGTTTTCCAATCTGTTTTTTAAAATATTTTTATTATTTTATGTTATTTATTATGTTTTTATTCTGTTTTTACTGGATCTTTATTGTATTTATCACTCACTACTTTCTCCTCCTGTACTTTTTGAGCTGCTGTAACATGTGAGTTCAACAGTGTTGGATCAGTAAAGTTTATCTTAATTCTTATCTTATGACACCAAACACTCACCAACATAATATGGAGTGTAACAGGGAGTTTCTAGAGATTTGTACAGTGTCGTCTCCTTAGCAAATCCAAAGTCAGTCAGTTTCAGAATAGCGTTACTCTCCTTGGTGGTGTAGAGCAGGTTTTCAGGCTGTAATCAGAGATTCAAAACAATTTATTTAGCTCAAAACTCTTTCTTACATTCCCTGTGAAGGATTACTTTGACAGAAGACTACCTTCACATCCCTGTGAGCGATGTCCATGTGGTGGAGGTATTCTATGGCTGTGCCGATGTCGTGCATGATCTCTGATGCCTCTGATGGGGACACGCGACAAAGATGTCACAATAAAGAAACCCATGAATTTAAACTGCTTGATGTGACCTCTGACCCACCTCTCTCCGTGAAGGCCTGGTCCCCTCTGGCCTGAATGCGGCTGAACAGCTCCCCTCCCTCCATACTGAGACAAGATGGACAAAGAAATTAGACCCAGGCCAGTGAGGGGACTCTTGGCAAACAACCACAGCTCTCCACTGCACTCATGGTTTGACAACAAAGCACGTCATTGTGCCTCACAATTTACTGCTCAGATGAGTCCAGTCCACTGAGCCACGGCAGCCGCAGATGACTCAAGTTGTAAGCATGCATTAAAGGGTTAGTTCAGATTATTTGAAGTTGGGTTGTATGAGGTAACCATAGTCAGCGTACTATCTACAGAAGATGGCGGTCGGCACACCTCCAGTTTGGATAAGCAGAGGCACCAGCATGGAAGCGAAGCAATGTACTGCTGTGGTCAGTGTCAGCAGCATATTTTAGCCACCTAAAATAATCAATATCAAGTGCAGAGTGTACAAAATATTTTCACCCATTTACTTCACCATCAGAGAGCCTTTCCAATGCAATGTGAAACTGCTGTTTTAATAGCTAAATATTGCTCTCTCCACACCAACCAAACTCCTTTGGCAAAAAACATTTGCCTCATTTTACCTCCACATGATAAAAAGGTTGCTGGTCTACCACTGCCTCAGTCTGTTACTTTGTGTTATTGTGAGACTTTCTGTGTTTCACAGGGTTAGTTTGAATGCACAGAAGTCACACAGTAACACAAACAGGTCCACAAACAGGTCCACTTAAAAAAATTTGAACTATCCCTTTTAAGAACAAAGCCGTCCATTAAAAAGTTCGTACAAACATAAGATGTAAATATGAAGATTGTGTTTGCAGCAGACATTTGATTCCATGTGGTCAAAGTTTGTTTTTGCTCAACATCACATATCCAAATGAGATTTATTTCAAAGCATGGCTTATAAAGTAGCTGCATCTTAACTAGTGATTGACTGATAAATCAGGCCAATTACATGGCATTTTGAGATAATCAGCATCAGGGATACCTGTCTGCAGACTCATCTGCAGGCAGCCTTGACAGTGTGGCAGCTGGTAAACGTTTGTCTAAATGTCCTCAGTCGTTTCAAAATGTGAACATATTTCTCCATCCTAAATAACAGCAAATCTAATCTAAAACTGTTACTGGCGTTAAATATCTGACTTGGAAGTGGTGTTAAATATACATTTTGTTATAATGTGTAGAATAAAGCAGTTGAATGACATCACTTCTGATATACTGTATGATGCGCTCCCTTAAATACCAGACACGTTCTGAAATCTACAGCAAACCGATGTATTTTATAAAATTTCATTAATTAATGCAAACAACAACTAAAACAACATGCTACTGGCTAAGATAACCATGTATATTAGATTGTTATGTGAATGCAATAATATATATGTCAATTATGAAATAAAAATATTTTGTAATACATTAATTGTATTGTTTTATTGTATAAACTGTATTAAAAGACAGGGCTCAAGGTCTTTTCTAACACACTGTATTAGATTTTAAGTAAGATGTAATTCCTGTGATTTTATCAAACTGAGAATAGGAGTTCCATAAGTTAGGACCCTGGTACTGTATATTATTTTTAAAAAAGCACAAGCTGCGGTGTGAAAGAAGTCCTGGGAAACAAAGGACAATGGGGATTTCTAAGTTGGTTTTTTCAGGATGCAATCAGAAACAAATGAAAACCAAGTGTGAGCTGAAATCAACTGGTTCTAGATACTGTGCAGACATTTCTAGAATTACTACTTCTGAATTGGGCATCACAGGAGTTGTTCTGTTATTCAAATATGAGGCAACTTTAGGTTGTTTAAATTCATAAATGAACACAAAGCTGCATGACATTATATAAAAAACACAAATCTATTTTAGTATTGATTTTCCCTGAAAGGCCTACAATAAGTAGACAATATACTGTGATATAAAGTAGAGCTGGTAATGTAAAGCTCACCACTCCATGATGATGAGGAGACATTTCTTCCCCTTGTGCATGTTCTCATACAGGTTGAGTATTCGGACAATGTGAGGACCTCCGGAAACTCTCCAGTGCAGCTCGACCTCCCGTCTGGCTTTAGGAGTATCGTACAGGATCTGCTCCACATCACAAAAATACACATCAGTTAACTTCATATTTTACATCTGAATCTATATTTATTGTTATAGCCAAATGTTTTTCAAGTTATTACAACAAACAAACTATCATGAGAAACTTTTCTTGTTATAATAATATACTGTTAATCTTGTTTCATGTTATAACTTGATATCTTATATTATTATAACGTCACATTATAGCACTAGAAGTTATTATCACATTATAATGCGAAATGTTCTATGTTCTAACAAGAACTTATCACGTTGCAACATGAAACTTTTCATTTCAAAGTTGTTTAGAGCCAGACCGATATATCGGGTGACCAATATTATCAGTCTGGTATTAGCCTATCAGCTACGTTGGTCTATACAGGTATCGACATATAAGCTGTTTAATATAAAACCTTTTTTAAACAGACAATAATGCAGATTTTTAAAAACTTTTTAAAGCTGTAATAGGAAACATATTATCTATATTTGAGCCTTTTTCTTACTTCAGCTTTAATATAAACATATAATTTCCCTATTTGTGTTTTTTAAATTTATAATTATTTATTATTATTTAAAATATAGCTGAAAGTTTACTGTTTTAGCACACTGATATCATTTTGGACAATAATGTTGATTGTTATTGCCTCCATTACAAATCTTTGTCACAACTTTTGAAGGATCATTGCAAAATATGTGTATCTATGTATATATTCTATATTTTATATTCTGTATTAAGAATATTGACCAACATATCAATATCAGATTCTTTTTCTCTTTTATATTGGTATAAGATCCAGTATTGGTCTGACCCATATTGTCATAACAAGAAATACGTTTGTATGTTGTAATAACATGAAGAACGTCTTGTTGTAACATTGCACTGATCCATTTTTATTTTTCTGGTGTGGCAGCAATATGCTGCTGTAAGATATTCTTGATTGATTTTATTAAATATAACTGACATCCTTGAGAAGAAATCAATAAACACACAGACAAACATGTGACCTACTGTGAGGACACTCACTGTTTTAATGGCCACTATTAAAGCCATTAATCTGCAGCTGTTTGCTAAGCAGTAATTTCTCTAGAGAACATTAAGAGTGAATACTTTAAGACTGCATTTAGCAGCCTGCTCTGTCCTTAAAGACACAGTGCTGCACATGGCTGTGGTATCACAGACAGGGGAGGTGATTTCCTATTTTCCTAGACATCCAGACCCGGGTCCAGATCCTTGTGGACAATGTGAGAAAAAGCCTCAGATATGAATGTTTCTAGAGGTATGATTGTGCTCCAAACAAAACCTCTCAGCACAAATCACAGCACAGACACTCAGAACACAACACAGTTAGAGCGAGCTCTTCACATTTCATCGTACCTTTATTGTTGTGGCTTACCACCAGAGAAAACATGTGGAGACACTCATGGGTCTGAGCTCTTCCTGTTTATATTTTCTTAAGGCTTTGCTGCAAACCTACAGCTGTTTATTTACTTACCGGCTCTGAATTTCATATTTCCCAAGTTGGCTTTTAAAAATCCCTGTAGACATTTAAGAAGCTGAATACATAAAGAAACAGTTCACCTCCAAATCAAAAATATACATTTCCCTCTTAGCTGTAGTGCTATTTATCCATCTAATTGAGTTGGTGTGAGTGAGTTTGGTGTAAATAGCTACCTTCTCGCAAATATAATGGAATTAGATGCTAGACGCTGAAAAACCTGCCTATGCTTGTATTTAAGCTCAATTATATTTGAGAGAAGGATACATCTCTACAGCCAACAACTAGATCAGTGTTTCTAAAAGTTTTTTTTCCAGGGCCCCATTTAAAAAAAAAAAGACAAACCATGACCCAAATCACAACAGGCCTTATGAATAAATCTTGGTGAGACTTCACTGATGCATAAATGAATGTTCCTGACCATTTTTGCTGCCATTTCCGCATCACCTTATATTATCTTGACTTGAATTGCAATAATTAATCTATTAGTAAATTAACTGTCAACTATTTTGACAATCAATTAATCAGTCTGAAATGTTTTTGAAAGTAAGAAAAGTCAAAATCTTTGTATCCAGCTACTTAAATGTGAATATTTTCTGATGTCTGTACTCCTCGCTGACAGTAAACTGACCATCTTTGGATTGTGGACAAAGCAAAACATTTGAGGACACCATCTTGGGCTTTGGGAAACATTGATCGATATTTTTTTTACCATTTTATATTATAAATGATTTTAATCTTATAAATGAGAAATAAATGGGCCATAAACAGGCCATTTCATTGTTTCAATGATATAGGACATTTTACCCTACTACATTATATTAATATAATTATAATAATACTATAAAATATATTCCATAGTCTTTTATTTATGTGGCAACCAAAATAAAATCTCCTGTGACCCACCAGTGGGTCACAACCCAGTCTCTTGGAATGACTGATCTAGATGGATAAAAAGCACTACAAGTAAGAGGAATGGTGTTCTTCAGATTTTGGGGTGAACTTTTATTTTCAGAAAGGCAGCTTTTTACTTTTGTTAAATGTCAGAGGCTCAGATGATGGTGTTAAGAATGAACAGAGCAGATCATTGTCCACACAACAATCATGGGAACTGTGTCAAAGCCTCCCAGACAGCACATCACTGTCTGACAGACCAACACATCCACTGTCTGACTGAGTGGCTCAGTAACTCAATTTACTTTCAGATTACTGCTGCATGCATCCATGGATGAATTAATATCTCATCTGCATCACATAAAATCCACATAGCATCACAAACATCACAATTCTGGACAGATGCATCCAGTCTAAGACACCATTATAAGGTGGAGATCCCAGAGAGGACATGAATAATTGATGGGAGCTCTCTGTTTTTCAGTGACAGCTGCCTCCCCCCAGAGGACTGTTCAGATCACACAGGATAAAGAAAAGCAGACAAACACACCT
>JAJHUR010090686.1:14437-28861 GCA_027495735.1 Lutjanus campechanus
CATACTCATTGTGTGGCCGTATCTGGCCCCTGGTACCTCTCCCACCAGCTCTTTCTCTTTGCAGCACAAGGTCAGTTTACGATTGCAGCCACGGCTGTCCACAGTCAGCATGTACAGGCTCGATGAGATCTCATTGTTTGGGGTGCGGCCACCGTGGATGAGATAACTCTCTGGAAGCCCATCGTAGGGGTCGAGGCGGCAAACAGCTGGACAACGTAATGGTGGAAGGTAGCATGAGTCATTGGAGAAGGAGATGGCCCTCAGCTTCATCTCACCATTTTTCAACCGGACCCCAAATACGCCTGTTGGACACGAGCGCTTAGGCCAACCCTTCTGGCCAAAGAGGAGAACTTCACCGTCCAGCTGCAGCAGAGAGCAGCCGGGCTGTAGGAGGCTTGCACAGTTCACTGGAGTTATTGGCTGCAGGGTCATTTTCTGGCAGGTGCCTGCATCAAAACAGAACACAAAGACACAAACACAACATGACAGTCAGCTGTTGATTGTTTTCATTCAGGAGTTTAAAACTTTTACTTCCTGTTTATTACAGTAACACCTGCAGGACCATGATCCACATCATCATAATATGCACAATAGACCCCAGCAATGTATAAATACTGTGAGGGCATTAGATTTTCAAGTCAATTCAATTTCAGTAGACTTTATTGGCATGGCATTTACATGTGTTGTTAGAGCACAATTATAATATTAGAATAATAATGAATATTAAAGAATTAAATCAACAATAATAATGTAATAGGAGTTTTAAACTGTATATGAAACAGTGTCAGTTAAATACTGATCGGTTATTTCTATATTCTTCATGCCTGACACCGGGTCGCAGTCTCCTTGAAATCAGATGAAACAAGCTCATGTTTACATTTTTCAGGCAAAGTTACAGTGAACAGTCCATGTGACAAAAAGAGAGATTCTTATTTACATAAATATTTTTTAAATTTTGTGGTTATTTTGGTGGCCTCCAAAATCATTAAAATATCAAAGTTCTTTGTAGTACCTTTAACAAAATAAAAAAGTAAAGAAAATAGATAAATGAAATGAAATATACCTTATATAATTAATGTCAGTAATCAAGCTATTATTCAATCATATCAACTTATTAGTAAATATAAATGTGACTTCAACAATAAGAATGAGAATAAATAAAGACATCTTAGGGATAACATTTAATCTAACAAAAACAAACAAGCAAACAAACAAATGGAGGTGGTGGCAGTAAGTTGAATATAGTACATATTAATAAATGTTTATCTCCGCCCACTGATTGTTTCTTTTGTATTGCAGGAGGCGACATGTTTGACAGCCAACACTGCACATTCTTCTTTTCCCCCAGAAAGAAAAGTGATTCCTCCCTTTTTGTTAAACCCTGGAAGTCGGGACAATATTTTTCAAAATTTGGAAAGAATTCCTCTCTGATATTTATGTTGTTTTGACATTGTGTTAAAAGTGGATTTCTGCCTCTGCAGCTCCTTCATCACAATGACAGCCCAGTCTGTCTTCTCTGGGCAGCCAGGTGGTCACTCTGTACAATGTCAATGTCTTTCTCAGGTGTGTATCAGTTCTGTGTTTCGGTAATCTGTCACATACTATACTGATATAGATGTAGTATAATACAGAAATACTAATGATCATAGTGAAGGAATGAAATGACACTAACACCAGTGACAAAGCTTAATTACTTTTTAAAAATACTACTATTAACTACAAGAATAACTACTACTGCTGATTATTATGTTCATATGAAAAATAGAGTTTACAATGAAAATTGTAGGATGCAAACTGAACTCTTTTAAGACTCATTTTGCCAAAAATGACACACCTACCCACAACTGTAACTGTAACTGTCTGCTACCATACCTACATGTTGTGATCTGTACTGTTGCTCACTGGTGGACTCAAGGGCTGGAGGGATGACACAAAAGCATCTTTGATGCCCTGACAGTTGTAAAACATGATAAAGGCTGCCCTACATGAAAATTATTTAACTTCTAAATGTCTTTAAATGGTTAAATGAAACAATTTTAATCTGAACTGTTTCACCATAAATGCACCTTTTTTTTTTTTTTGCCCATGCCTCTCAGACATTCTGAGTCCGCCACTGCTGCTGCTATTGTTTGGCATCCCAGAATAACACTGTGTCAGATCAGACATCAACAACAGTATCTAATCACACACACACACACACCTACACACACACACACACACACACACACACACACACACACACACACACACACAAAACTCAGAGAGGAAAAATGACCTTTGCATGGGGTCGCTTTATCACTGTCAACCACAAACAAAACCACACATAAACTTTCAGTCTTTGAATCAGAACCTTAAACGGTGTATTTTACCACAGCATGAAACACAAACACTTCTAAGCAGCTGCCTCACTGAGTCATTTCTAACTTTCTGGGAATGTTTACAAGGTGACAGTACTATTCAGAATGATTTTCCTGGAAGATGGGTTACAATCTGGTACAACAGTGTCAGGAGCATTATGAAATGATGGGACAATAGCACAGTGGGGACACTGTGTCTCAAGTATTTTAGGTATATATAATGTGGATTCTACCTTTGAAAGAGAGATGCTTTCAAAAAAATCATTAAGTAATTTTTCAGTTTCCTGTTTCAGTCAGACTGAGCCATCTGTTTTGCCATCATTACTTCATCATTGTATAACAAAACAATGTTATTGCATTAGTTTTAACAGCAGTATTAATACTGTTATGGACAGTATGAGTTGCTTGAATACAGATAGTGTTTTACTATATTTAACAACAGGATAAACCCTGCAAGTCTGCTGATGGCAACAGTAGCACCATATTAATTTAAAAAGCCTGAGAAATGTTCACTCTTCCATTAATTTAGAATGATAATTTTTAGTTCGCTTACCTTACAGCCAGGACCAGGATGCAGTGTTTTGAGCTCACTTCAGTGTGAATCTTACAGTCACTAAAATGAACCTAAATCGCTCTTTATGTAGCTGAACTTTGACAAAAGCAGACAGCGTCACAGTTTGTGAAGCTTCGTTGACTCACAAACACTTCCAGATCTTGAGGTTAACAGTCTGTGACTGCAGCTCACTGGCAGGTGTGCTGCCTGAATGCATTTACTGAGTCACTTCATTGATATCACTGCAGTTATACTAAAGAAGGTACAACTGGCTATTGTGAGACTATTGATTGCTGAACAATCATAACCTGTGTAATACCTCAAGAAATTCAAAACTGTGTGTATTATATGCATTTTTTCTCACGTTAGCTCAACATGTTTGAACATTAGATCCAAAAGAAAACTGCTTTGTTCTGCTTTACCGCAATGCTTTCTTTTAGGGGAATACATTTTTACATTAAATGAATAAACTGTGACATCTAAAACTGGCCTAATTAAGTGATACAGTAGAAATATATAATTAAAATTGATGCTCATAACAGATGGTGTGAAACATGACCTACATTGTGGAGGAAAGGCATGATGACTACAATGTTTGGAATTAGCCCAGCATAGTTGTTTCTTTTTACTGCTGCAACAAGACCCACCTCTGATGTGTGATCATCATCATCATCATCATCATCATCATCATCATCATCATCATCATTTTATTTATTTAAATCCTCAGAAATTTACAATAGTGCCAAGGTCCAGATACACATTTAGAAAAGACACAACTAAAATAACCAAAGAAAGCTTGCAGGTAAGGAAAATATGACAAATGTTAAAAATATAAAGGTGCAGGAATTGACAAGATAAATAAATACATAAATAATGAAGCAATAACAATAACAATTACAATCAATAAAGTTATTAATTAAACTTTAGTATTGTTTTAGTGGTATTAAAAAAATAAGGTTTTTGAACCAAATTCCGAATACACAGTAAATGCAACACACTCACCAACTTTATGAGACAAAACTGAAATAACAATGTTTGAAAAAATCCCTCTTAATCAACCATAATAACTTAATTATCATCTTAACAGATGAAGGTGCAAACAACCATTAAATTGCATTTGGCTACATTTGAGTTCATTAATATGCTTCCTGCAATAATTTGGAAATTGAACATCCTGAAATTCCTTAAAATCTCATAATCAACAAACCCTGGTTTCTGAAATCATTTCTCTCCACAGTAGTTTATTCACTAAGGATAGGACTCCTAATTCAGTCAGTCTTTCTAAAGCTGATTACAGGGTCTAATCAAACTTTAATTATGAGGCAGTATATAATGATCTTTGACTGGAATTAAAAAAAAACAAGCTGAGGGCAACCACTTCAAATGTGAAAGCAATATTTATTTGAACACCGCTCCACATACTTCTATAGGTATATTTGCTGTTCTGTAGCCTAGATTCACATTTTCAGCTTTAAGCTGTTTTTGCATCTGATGTCTCTGCTATTCCCTTATTTTTCCTGAGCTTTGCCTTCATATTAAGCATTTTCCCTCTCATTTTCCCTCACAGCTGTCATCAAAAATGATCTGATCCTTTACACACTTGTCAGTTTGCTCTTACAGCTAACCATATACACATTAGTTGCATCCTGCCTTACCCATAAACACTCGCCCTCAGTGCTGAATGACATGTTGCATCGGGAGTATGAGTCATTAATTCTCACAGTACACTGAACCTAATGCATTATCATAGTATGATGCTGTTTCATGAGGGGCAACAAAGGAGAAACAAAACATCACTCTTAGACAATGATGAATACATTCTAGCAGCTGGTTAAGTCTGAAATTCCTTTGTATATCATACATTTTAAAGACCTGACCTACTGTAGGTAAAAGCAGATCCCCTATATGAGTGACACACACACACACACACACACACACACACACACACACACACACACATAAACACCTAGAGAAAAACCGAGCTGGCAGCAGATGTCTACCGACTCATTAGCATAATGTTTTTGTGCACTGAGCGGCTGAGAGAAAACTTGAGGAGTGTGCAAAACAAAGAGAGAAACCACAAGTGCCTGGAAGACCGTTACAGCTTGAAAACACAAAACAGCAGAGCACCTGTGTGTCTAAACTGATGCTTACAGGGCTGAGTGGAAGAGAAAAGAATTTACTCTTGTTACTAGAGAGGATATAACGCATGAATTCAGATGTCAGTGGGATATGCAGAATGGGTTTTTCTTCTCTTTATTTTTTGTTCCATCCGTAAGAATTCAGCCTTGGAAAAATAAACCTTTCTAGTCACCTCAAGGCATCCACATAAAGCGCTGTTGAAAAGTGCTGCTGCCTGCTATATGTAGCCGCAGCTGGGATGGTGCAGAGAGTGAGTAGGAGGCACAGCAGTGTGTGGCAGACCCCAGGCCATGCAAGGATTTGTACATAATTGATAGAACAAAGTAATTAGAATCTATGGTAGCACCTGTTTCTGTCCCTTGTAATGTATCACTACCTGACTGCTGCTACCCTGAAGCAGGGTTTTGACGGATGATGCGGTGACAGCTCTGATGTTCTGACGATCACTGTGCAGTGGTGTTTATCACTATTTAATGTTACGGTAATTGCTCCCCTTGTGGTGATTGGTGCTGAGTGCCGGTGGGGAACTTCCACCTCACTCTGGTTAATATTGCTGCGGTACGGTGGTTATCATCTGGTGATGGGTGATCTGTAATATCACAATTCAGTTTTTACATTCAGATTCATTTGCTTTCACAGTGCAACTTTAACTCCTAAAATATTATGTTCACATACTGCCGGTTTGCAAATTCATTTAGCAGAGAAAACTTAATGCCTCCAAGTTTATTAAATTTGTTAATATAACGAGGAAGCATCTTTATTGAATATATCTACGTACAGTTCTGTGGAGTACAGTATATTCACTGCCAATGAATATTTGATTTGTCCATTCTAGATTACTGTAGAAACTATGGGTGTTGTTATATACCAGTAGTGATGATTACAGTGATGTTTAATAAAAATGATATCATGTTGATAATACACAAATGATAATGTCGTGTAAATAATCCGGTGCCTTTGTACCTATGGTTTTGAACAGATATTTCTCTTACAGAAATTGAAATCTTACAGATATTGCAATAATGTTGTTATCGTGAGTTATTTCAGCCACAATAACCGTGTAGTGAAAATCTGATATTGTGACAGCCCTGAAGAGGACCCACAACCTCTGTAGGTATAAACAGCTCATTCTAAGGTAATGAAATTACAAAAAATCTTATTTTGAGATGATTATATGTTAATAAAAACACACTTCAGGATGTTATATTCTATTTATGCCATATTCTGCCAACAAATACACATAACTTTTACATACTGGGCCTTTAACTAGTAATGTTTTTGTGGTTATGTTTAAGGAGCTCAAAGTATTTGGTTAAACCTGCACAAATTTCTAATATTTTTTTAAAATTATTATTAAAAACTGAAAAAATACTACACATAAGATTGCTTGTAGGGACAAAGCCACAGATAATTATCACCCAAATCTACAGCTCTCTTTTCACAGCTTTCAGTCTGTTTTTTGCTTTGTTGTTAAGTGTATAAATTGTTTTAATGTGAGTTGCGGAGTTTTGCACATATTGTCTGTAGAGATGTCTGCCATCTCTCCAATGTAATGGCACTAGATGGCACTTGGCTTAAAGTGCAAAAGCATTTGGAAAAACTCAGAACAGAATGTCTCTTTCCAGAAATCATGACCTGGTTACTCAAGATAATCCACAGACCTTGTTGTGAGCGGTTCCGTGACTCATATTTCTATGGATGAACTGTCCCTTTAATGTTTTGGTTCACTTTCATCACTCTCATCAACCTTGTTTCCAGTCACAGCAGGCAGCTCTTTTCAGTGAAAAAGCTCTGATGAACTAAATGTGTGCAACCTCCCCAGCACTGAACAACAGAAAGATACATCTAGTGAATAGTGGAACATCTTGCATTTAAAAAGAAAGAGACCAATACAGAGCTTATAGAAGAGGGAAAATTAGTCTAGAACGAATGGTTCTCCAAGCAGTGAGGCATAGGGCCACTGCAGGGGGTAGGGGGGTGGATGACCAGAGGAAAAATATGGAGTGAAGTTGAATGAATATGATTTATGTAGGGACAATAAACAAACAAGAGTTTGCTGATGCTATTGTGCTGACCTATTTCAGCTTGCTTCCCCTGTCATTGTTAATGATTGATAAAATGGTGTGTATGTGTGTGTGTGTGAACTTCTTTTGGCTTCTTTCTTAAGGGGGTCATGCCAGAAAAGGTTTGACAATCATTGGACCAGAAACACAACTCCAGTCAAGTGCTTATGCTAAGTTTTCTGGATGTGTTAACAGGCAACTCTTTGCTTACATGTCAGTCCCTCCAGGACTTTGCAGGCTTTTTTAGGATAGCTGCAGCCTAAAATGCTTGATTTCTTGCTTTTCTAAAAACTTGTGATCCAGCTTTTGCAATGAAATTGAGAGCAGGCAAAAATTGAGAAAAAAAAAACAAAAAAACAAAAACAAAAAACCTTGTGAGTCATTAATCTTTTTAAAAATATAATTCATTAAAAATCAAAGCCAACTTGTTCCAGGGAGAATACAACCACACTATTCTGAGAATTCTCTGTAACCTTATCAAAAAGGCTCAGGAATAAAAAAATTCTAACAAAATATGTTTTATTTGTAAATGAAGAAATGCACCAGGGGGGTTATTTCATAATGAAGCTAAATCTTTTTGGACTCAAAACAACAAGCACAAAATTATAAAATTTAAAAGTCACAGAGCATTACAGTAATAAATGTTTGTAACAATGACAAACCTTTCCATTTCAGCATCCATGACAAAAAAAAGACAAAACAAAAGAAAAACTTAAAAAAGTAACAAATAATAAAATACTGAGTCAGTTCGCTGAGACATACATGTGTGACGTTTGGGGGGACTCAAACGACCCTGATAATAGGTCAAATTTGTGGAAAAACTGGACAAAATTGCAAGGACATGCAGAATTCACAGGGATTGGTTAAATTTGCATGAATTGTTGTGATCGGAACCTCCTGACATCTTAGTGATATCAACTGTATAAGGTGATAATGTTTCAGAACTGTGTGCACAGCTTGTTGTGTTGCCCCCAAACACAAGAAATCAATTTATGCAGGTTAGAATTTTGAAAAAAGTCAAAACTCCCCTGAAGCATTGACTATTTAAAAATACATAAAGAACTTTTTTCGATAAAAGCCTGACCTTAAATGTCTCAGTAGCCTAAAGCTAATGTGTCAGAACAGGGTAGATAAATCCTTACGTCAAAGTACTCTGCCTTATATTTACACTTACACGTGTATTGTAAGCCCACAAACAACCCTCATGGTATTACTTCTGTCTGACTTCCTGAAATTGAAAAAGTGCTGCCACTTAACACAGTCCATGTGCAATATGTTTCTTTAAAAACATACTTGGCAAAGCAAATCACTCATATATAAGTGAATTTTGTAAGGAATAGCGTTGTTGAATTCACAGTGCCCCTTGCACACTCAACGTTCCTTTGTTCCAAATCCCTCTTCCTCTTTTATCCTGTTCCTATTGTTCTTGGATTCCCTGCTCCTCTGCTGTCCTCTCTCTAGGTGAGCGGAGAGGTTTGGTTGCTGTGGTACGTGGCAGGATGCCAGTCGTGCAGAATGCCTCAGATACGCTGGCACCACACCAGATGCTGGTGGAAGCCCTGGAGTCTCTCTGCAGCTCCTCTGAGCACTTCTAGGTCTGCTTCATTTAACCGTCTTCAGGACAGTGTCACAGTTCATGGGTTGTGACTGTTATATGTTGAACAGGCGACCTGAAGCCATGTTTTAAGCTGATAAGCTCAGATCTGCCCTCACCCTGCCTCTCCCATCTCCCAACAGGGAATACTGTGAGTAGACACATGAGTGCAGCCCTGCAACTTAACTCGCTCCCGAGGGAGATGGAGGGATCAGGAGACAGAGGAGGAACAGAGCGGTCAGAGCGCAGAGGGAGCAAGATGTGACAACAGCAGGACAGCTCGGCGGCTGGATCTTGCCTGTGGATCAGGTTGAGGTCAGACGCTTGTTGATCCTCCGCTGCACCCTGGAAGCTTGATGGATAGGAGCTTTGAGTGAGAAAACCTGCAGAGAAGTTTTCAATCACTCTGAATCCCCCTGTTGAATAACCCCTCCTCTCCTTCACCTGTCTCTGTGCTTTCCTCCTTTATCTCTGTCTGTCTCCTCCAGTTTATCTCCGCAGTCCTCCCCATTGCAGTGAGTCTCGATTTTCTTTAAGCAAATGGCCGCACTGTTTCAGCGCAGGGGAGTTTACTTCAGATGTGTACACTGAAGCATGAACAGGACCTCAGGCAATGCCAGCTATTGATTTTACCATGATTCTGATTAGAGGGCTCCCTGTTGCAATCGATACCATACATCAGTGAACTGCACAGTGAAACTGATGGTCCCAGATAGGATCCCATATTTGGCTTCCAATTAATCACGCCGTTGATTATTTTTAAGATTAAAAAGGCAGTTGAGTGAGCCCAAGATCCCTTAGCATGAAAACCAGTTCAGCATGAGAGGCTCTCGACTGCCCAAACACGTTGGACACCGAATGTAACAACTACAGTCAATAACACCACTTGATCATCATGATTAAATTTTATGGGCTGCTAGACACTGTACACTGTACGATAAGAGTATGATGAAAGATATTCCTCTCACACAGCTCTCTTTCACTGAGAGTCTTATCTTATTGTAATGAATGATGGCGCTGCTGGTTTGACAGGTAGCAGCTGTGGGAATTAATGCTACAGCGCCGGAGGCGAGGCTGGAGGTCCTGATTTTGCACCAGGTATTATTTACAAGGTATAATGGAGATGCTATTTATTAAGCAAATCATTTATAATTTCAATTCAGCTATATTTTGCATTTGTAAGAAGATGGAGCTTTTGAATGTGATGGAATAAAAACTTCTCCATCAAATTGAAAACAGGCACATCAGTGATAGCTTATTATTTTAAAACTGCTCAATCAATATTGTTTATATTAACAACGGATCCAGTGACTATGTGTAATGTGAAAAGTGTCCATCCTAGGGCTTTAATGTTTTGGTTCAGTCTCACCACTCTCAGCAACCTTGTTTGGTGGTTCTGAAAAACCCAGTGTTCACTACCTGCCCAACTCCTCATTCAAACAGACAAAGTTAGCAATTAGCTGGTGAACATTGTGGGGCATTTACTAGCTAAAGAGCCCCATATTGCCCTAAATTGTTAGCAGAGACCAAAACCGAGGTAAAGGGAAAGTGAATATTGGACCTACATTCACCAAAGACAACAAATGGCTGGATTGATAATAAATTTTGTTACAAAGATTCATAGTCACCAAATGATAAATTGTTTATATTAATCAATATTTTAATTAGACCTAAACTTTAATTTTAGACCAAATGCAAAAATGATAGTTAATTGGTGACAATGGTAAATATTATACCTGCTAAACATCAGTGTGTTAGCATTGTCATTGCAAGAATGTTAGCATGCTGACATTCACATTTAGGTCAAAGCACAGCTGTGCATGCAAGTGTATGTTAACAGAACTCGCCACATGGATAATACAGCAGTATTTTACCTGAACTTTAAAATGATTGTGTTTTAACAAAACTATACTATGTACTGAAAGAAGGGGCCAAGATACTACAGTGACTGGCAAAACTGTGCCATGTGCACCATATTACATGGATACTCCATCATCTGAACAAGATGGCAACTGTTGCTTCACACCACAGTCAATTGGAGGCATCACACAATCACTCCTTCCTCTCCTATCCGTTCTTATCCGACAGACGGCGTCGCTGCTCTGCCAGCTGCTTGATCAGTGTGGTGCTGCTATGATGTCTGATCGGTAGTGCTGATGGGATGGGTGGCTCTCAAATCTCAAACAAAGTTTTGTTGTTGCTTTATTGAAATGGAACAGTTTTTGGAATTATTGATCATATATCGTACAATTGTTAAAATGACGGTACAAATACAATAATTGTTGCATGGCAACACAGACAGAACTGCTAGTATGTCTGTAGACTATTAGTCTTGTTATATGAAAGAGTTTTACTTCAGGCACCAACAGTTATTGAGATGAGTTTTTAACCTGTATATCAGCCTTCCTTTGAGAAATTTTCTGTTTCCACTCAAACCTTTCTCCCTGTGTCTCATCAGAATTCAGATCGGCATATTAACGCAGGTGTTCTTTGAGAAGAGCACAGTAATGACATTCTTGTTATTCTAAAATAAGGCTGTTTAATTGTGCGTATGGATCTTCATTAATATCAATTTATCCTCATTTTTTCTGATTATGCTGGAATTAGAGAGGTAGGAATTTGCCGTGCTGTATTGATATGAGACTTTGAGATGGCCACAATGCTATTTCACGGAGAATGGTTCTTTTAATCGAGGCGCCGCAGTAAATTACATTCACTGAGTTTTAAAAATTTGCACAAAAAAGAATGGGAAACTCAATAAAAGTCAAATGTTTTTTAATCCAAGGAAGTATAGGCAACAGTTCCTCAGTGAGCCTTTGAAAGGCATTTATGTGTCAACCTTTAATTTAGTAGAATATAGATAATATTAAATGCATATAATGTGCGTGATTAAGGAAGTCATTTCCCTTTAAATGGTCTGTATTACCATTTTTATGGATAATCAACATGCACATTGCGTAGCTGTCCTGCTGTTAGCTCTTCTCGTCTTTTATTCTCGGTGCACCTTCCATACCAAAGCTCTAACCTTGATCACAGACTTAAAAGTCTATATTATAATAATTCATTTATTGTGAGTGTGTTTAGCTCATACGTGTTCTGCGTAATGTAGACCTGCTCAATCAACAGCATGTGTGTGATTTGATGTTGAGTGTTTGACACAGCAGAGTGGAGGGCGAGGATTTTGGAGTGGTGGGGGTCGTCTCTGTATAATCTCTGCCAAACGGTACAGAAGTGATTTGGCTGTTGATTCTCTGTTGCCACTCAGAGATGCTGACATAATAGAATGGCTTACTGTGAACTCCCACCTTGATTAGCATGTGTAATTATAAATATGCTGCAGTAAGCGTAAAATCAGAGTGAAAGGAGGCGTTCTGGAAAGTGGCTGTGTCTCTTTGACACTGAGCGGCCTGTAATTGCCTCTACCACACAATCAATGACTGCTCAGCATTTGGCATCTGGATGAATCAGCCTGTCTGGATTATTTGGGGAGATTTAGGCCAAGTTTTAAGTGTTATATTTAATTTCAATAACTTATAATCAGCACTCACATCTGAACAATTCCTCAACCACTGCACACAGTGTAATTTTTTATTTTATTTTGACATTTAGACAGCAAATAAATAAAATATATACATATATATGGTGAAATTACGGTTTTATATGTAGATGTCTAAGGCTCGCTTTACACCGTGAAACTTTGAATGTTGCATAGTGTCCAGTCCACTGGAATACACTTGAAACTTGTCTATTCTGTGGGACAGCCAGTATGAAACAAAGTAGCCAGCCAGTGCCAGAAGAAAAAGCACACAACACATCCAAACTGATATTATCAGCAAGAAAATGATATGAAATAAGGAACAAAGATGCAAATGTTGTCACAGTGACCAGCTTATTTTAATGAAATAAATGATTAAATCCTGTTGCATGAGATTTTAAATATTTTTGAACTACTTAGTGTTGCTTTCAAGATGCTTAGAAATTATGTTCCATGCAATTTGCAACCTGCAACTAGTTGTGTTAAAGTCTCACCATATAAAGCCAGCCCTAAGGATCCACTTATCAGCCCAGTAATGGCTCGTGCTGCCAGTCATGGATGTGTGGGTACACGGGTGACGTGTTGAGAATAAAAATGAGAACAATGATATTCCATTTAGTGTGACATGATGGACGACAACCAGCGCTGAGAGAGGGACGCCCCATGATACTCAGATACACAGACTAGCATGTCAGAGTTTGCATAGTATGACACTTCTCCCTCCTCCCTGACACTGTTTATTCCTACCAATTCCTCCCCCCTGTCAATTTCCCCACCTTCCCATCTGCAGTTGTGGGTGTCAAACACGTAGTGCATAGCTACCTGCAGACTAAACCATGTTAAGAGCTGATTGTCTAGTCTGGCTCATGAAAATTACAGTACAGTCTAGAGGGGGCTTGCATAGCATATATGCCAGATATGGTTTTGCCTGTGATGTCATTTTGGGGTGTTTTGCTGCGGGTGTGATGAGCACTGAAATTGGCTGTAGTTATAAAGTGCAGATGAGCCCAAAAAGTGAAGTAAAAATCTAAGTTTTGAAGAGCAGAAAACCTGAATAAACATGAGCAGAAGTTATTGTATTGTCTGTTGTCTGTGCTTTTTCTCTGCTTCTGTCTGTGGTGGCTCTGTGGATGCAGCAGCCCGGAAGCCATTTTTAAGGCAGACAGCTCATCAAGAGGAGTGACAAGGGAGACTAACAATACACTTCATACTTCAAGGTGAAAAGGTGCATATACTCTGAGCTTATCATGACACAATCCACCCATGCATCTA
Source organism: Lutjanus campechanus (assembly GCA_027495735.1). NCBI lineage: Eukaryota > Metazoa > Chordata > Actinopteri > Lutjaniformes > Lutjanidae > Lutjanus > Lutjanus campechanus. The sequence goes on from JAJHUR010090686.1 coordinate 27,954, forward strand.
TCTATCCATCAATCTAAGCACAGCAGCCAAAATGTCCTGATTTATCTCCTTCCTCACTAATATCCTCCAGCGCTTTCTGGGGATCTCCAGGTGTTCTTGGAGGGAGATGTGCCGCTGTTTCTTGGGTCTCCTCCCAGTAAGCAGTTCCTGGTCCACCTCCTCTGGAGACTCTTCAGTCTGTCATGATCACCATGACTCACTGGATGTAGCCTGCCACTGGCTGCCTATTTAATGCGGCATTCTCCTACCTTGCTATCTTTGTTACCGTTTTCAAAATCCCAGTCACTATGGGAAACAACAACCTCCGAGCTAGCAACCTACACACTCAAAATGGCAAGTTACCCAAACCCTAAAAGCTCACGTATACCCCCTTTACATAAATAGATATGTCCCTTTCATACAATGTAACTATACTTTCAGTATATATTTGTCTTCTGGTCATCCATGCACCCACTGCAGTGGCTCTACACCCCAACCCCAAGGGGGCCCGCATCCCAGTTTGGGAACTATGCACTTTATGCCATAAAAGGAGAGGAGTCAAAAGTTTTTGACAACAAAAAGCTGTGACGCTGGAAGAAGTTGTAATGTTGTATTTCCAATAGTTTGAGATGATTAAAACGTCTACACCATGTCCTGTGGTCGCGTCTTGCTTAAATTATCGGCTACACTGCTACACTGCTCCCACGACTTCTGGTGGTACTATTCCATTTCTTCCATATCTGTAAATTCTCAGAAGGCGTGCACAACTATGGATGAACACGGAGTACAAACAGAAGACTCTGTCTGCTTCTGTATGTGTATGTAACATTTAGCATAAATTAACCTTCACCTGTTTGTTAATGTTATTAAAGTAAACAGGCTGGCAGGTGTAATCTTTTCTTTTGCAGGATTTTAGACATTTAAATATG
>JAJHUR010090687.1:1082-16359 GCA_027495735.1 Lutjanus campechanus
TTTTTTTTTTTCTGGACACTTTGACATCACTTCGAGGATCATGTTGACGTGACGCCTCTGATTATGTTCCTGTTAAGCTCACTGAGAAGAAGCTCACTGACAGCACTGTGAGAGCCCTCCTGGACCTTATTATTGATGGAGGAGGTTTTTTTAGACAGCTATATCTATCAATGTACACATGCTCTCATTGAACTGCCTCAGTGGCTGTTTAATGGCACTTGTTTTGTAACTGACTGAGGTGTTTTTATTGTTGGACTTTGTCTCTAAAGCTACGTTTTAACCAGAATTTGAACACATGGGCACAAGGTAACATAGTGAACTGGATGGTACAACTGTCGCTGGCTATTGTATATTTATAAAGTACATAAGCAACTCTAAGTATTAAGTGCGTACATACAACATAAGAGTATTTTGTTATTTACTGCAAAATATGGGACAAGAAAATCTTCCCTAATACTTTTACAGGTCCAGTTTGATTTACGGGGATCTATTGGCAGAATATAACAGAAATAGAACACTGTAAGAAATCATACAGGAACTTTGTAGAATCAACAAATCTTTTCTCATTAATTTAACATAAATGTTTCATAGCAATTCTTGAATTAACTTCAGAACACATCAGAACAGATGAGTTCTTGTAACTTGAAGTCTTTTGACTTGAAATGATGAGTTGAATGAATGTACTGTACTGTACATCGTTCTATCAACTCATTAAATTATGATCAACATAAAAGCAGACTTCCCAGCATGCATTGTTTGAAAGTTGAAACTCTCCTGAGACCCTTCTTTTTTGATAATTTAAAGAAAATATATATATGTATATATGTATATATATTCATCTTCCTACACTCTGCTTGTTGCTCAGAATTGCCTAATTTTGCCTAAAATTGCCCGGCCCCAACCATTGCTGCGCAGCAGCTATAATCTTAAATTGTTGTCTCTACAGTTTTTCATAACAGACAAACCGTGGCTCTAAATAGGGCCCTTTGGGTTTTTTGCGTTTTACAGCCACCATAGTTTCTCCTACACACTTGGAAGGGGAGGGTTAGATGAGGTGTTTGTTGTCTGCAAGCTCACGACTAGATGGCACTAAATCCTACACGCTGGTTCTTTAATGCCCCTGCAGTCCCACATTGTTGTACTAAACTGTGTTGAAGAGAAGAATGCACAAAGCTATAAAAGCACCTTTTAAACCATTGATATACTCATGAAAAACAAGAATGTGAATAGTTTTCCATGAATTATCAGATCTTGTTTTTGCTTTAATGACCCAAACTCAATTTTGAGTGTGCAGTACTAAACACAGCCTTGAACGTAATTTAGGTCTTAATGTGACTAATGCTCTGTTTCCTGAGGTCCTGAACAAGCTTCATTACCATATATATTACAAGCAATGAAGCTAAAATACAGTTGGATATTAAGTGTAAGTGTTCGACTTTCTGATGCAGTTTCAGAGTAGCAAATGAATTAACTAAAACAGTTTTCCACCCAGCAGAATTATTATTACAAACAGCACTTTAAACACAATTTTAACATCATTCTCCCTTCTTTCTTTTCTCTTTTCTTTGCAGTACTTTAGATGACGAGGGCACCAACCTGCGACAGCAGAAGCTGGACAGACAGGTGAGTCTTGTGCTGTTCTTCCTGCAGTTCTGATAATAAAGTGACACATAGGCAACATCAATTATAACAGGGCACTTTTATCATGACACGAGCTTCCGCTGCTCCATCACGGGGACACAAATGGCCAGCTCGGACTTGTTATCTCTCTGAGCGTTAATGAGAGGGTGTGTATAATAAGGCTCTGAAAGATTATTCAGTAAATGACATGTACAAAACCTGAAGCCAAGCAGTACTGCAGTAATCCAAATGTTTTAAATGGTGTTTTAAATAAATAAAATTTTTGTCAAGCAGGGCCTTTAAAATTATTAAACACTGTGATAACCTAGATTTTTAGGTGATATATAAAAATATATATATTGTGATTGGAGTATTCTTGTGTACTGTAATAGTACATTGTACAGCTATAAGGTGCATTGAAGGAAAAATAGATATACGTTTAATACCAATAAAATAAATTAAATGGAAACAGATCCTTTATTCAGTACCTGACAAAATTATCTCCCTTTAAAATTATTAGACATTTTTGATACATTTAGAAGATTGTAATATTCAGACTATATATTGTGACTGAATCACAATCACAAAAACAAGTGTCTCTCAACAATGAAATGATACCTTTGGCCTTCACTCCGAATGTTGTCAAACAAGGAAAACAAGGAAAGTATAAAAAGTGAAGAAAAATATACAAATACAAGAAAAGTAAATAAAGAGAGAGGAGAGGGATAAAGAGAGAACATAAAAAAATGAGTCAAGGAACACTATGTGCAAGTACAAAATGCAGTGTCAAAAATCTGTGCTAAATATATAAGCAAAATAAATGTAAATGTCTGTGATGTATATTCTCATGTAACCATCCATCAGATGAAAATTAGATTCATGTTTAATGTGAATCATACAGGTTAAAAAAGTGACATAAACATAAGTTGATCCATAAGAGTGCAATTTATGTCTCATGATCTCAGTTACTTTATGGTGAAGCGACAAATAAATTACAAATAAAGTAGATAAAATCATGTAAAACTGCTAACTTGCCAAATTATACTAAATTTTTCATCAAAAAAAAAAAATGGTATTATACAAATGATATTAGCAGCAATTATAATCATGAATGATATTAAATTACCACTTTCCTCTCAGTGAGGGTTACCTCACTGTATGTTGCTCAAATTTTTATCAAAATTCCCTTGCTCTTTACATTTCCATGTGGATGCACTTGATTATTTTCAAAAATCTTTTTTTTAATTTCCTCTATTGCATTAATTACAAACACATTTCAAAGATATAACCATGCAAAAAGGGTTTCTCAAAGTGTGGCCCGCAGGCTAATGGCAGCCCTCAGATACATTTTGTCTGGCCCCAGACATGATGTGAAATACGTTTATTATGTTTTAATCATTCCTTTTCAATATTTTCACTTTCACTAGCCCACACCACTGCATCAAACTGTGCTCCTCTAACAAGCGTCTGTCAGGTTAGGAATGATTACTTGTACAAATCTACTGGTTGCATGGCAACTAGTGGAACCTGACGAGTGTCATAGGAGTTAGTTAGTGATTAGTTATGGATTTCAGTGGACAAAAGGAAGATTAATTGGACCACAGGGATAAAGTGATCTGTCTAATCTGCTCAACGCCATTATGCGACCAATCACAAATCATACGACAAGTTCATAGGTTTTATGTGGCAGCCTCACTCTCTGCTCCACTGTTGTCACTGTTTGTTGTCAGTGACCCTGCGTCCAGACAAGACAAACACTGAGACACTGAACTGCAGCTCAACCATTTTCAGTTCTTTTCTTTGCACAGTGAAAACCGTTGTTTCTGATGTCCAGCTATTTTTGTGAAGTGAATAATGTGAGTGCAGTGCTCTATAATCAAAATGTTCTGTTCTGTAGTCAGATCAAACGCTCCTGCAGTCTTTTTCTAATTAATCAATGGGAAGGCCTTCTAGGTGGTCTGTTTCACATGCAAGTGAACTGCTTTTCATCCATGCTTGAATGGAATGAAAACACAATTTCTTAACCTACAGTACTGTAGTTACTCACTTAACCTTGCATTGGTTATGTAAACAAATTATTATTAATTGATAGCCTTATTGATTATAATTAAGTCTAGAAGTGTTTAGATTAATTAGACTCATTGAGGCTTGAAAATGTATCACATCTTAATTTTATTCCTCTCTCAACTGGTTTCTGCTATTTTTGGAGACTCACACAAGGTTTAAAGTAAAGTATGATGTTAAAACAGAACTTATTTTTATTGGCTATCTGTCTCACTATAGTCTGATATAAAAGCTTTGAAATGCACAGCCATGGACAAGCATCTCTGACTTTGACAAGCAGAGTTTATGTTAATCGCCTGACCCACACGTCAAAACCTTAACCATCAAATCCCTGCACTGTCTAAATGCACCCACTGTTGTTATACCCATCACTGTCTTGGCAAAGATGTGAGCTTTACAAGGGATACTGTAAGAGCTCAAATGCTCTGCACCCTGAATTCTCCACTAATAGAAACCTTCAATATTTGATGAGCTCTGCTTGAAGACTTGCATATAGCTGACAGATAGTCCAGATGAATAGCTATATCCAGCCTCAGGTCAGAGCAGTTTAGGCAGCACATCGTTAAACATCCTCAGATTTTTCTCCTGGCTTAACAGATTTATCTGAGACTCTGTTATGGCCTCTTGCTTTTGAACCCAACACTCTGTCTACAGTATGAAGATGAAGCTTACAAGAAAAGAAAAATGTTCCCTCTTAAGTGATTATCACAAACAAGATAAAATGGAAAACAGTTTTGTATTCTGTATTATGTCTAAACAGTTATGTCTTTCTTTAGCAGCTAAATTATTAATCGCTCAGTGAGGAAATTGTGGATCATTATATGCAGTACTGTGTGAACAAAAACTTGCAGGCATGTTTGCTAAATCAAGTCAAGTCAAATCGATTTTATTTATATAGCGCCAAATCATAACAGAGGTCATCTACGCTTTTCATATAGAGCAGATCTAGATGGTGGTATTTATAATAATATTTACAGAAACCCAACAATTCCCACAATTAGCAAACATTAAGGTGACAGTGGTGAGGAAAATCTTTCTTTTAAGAGGAAGAAATGAAGCTCTATGGTGGGCAGACATCCACCACAACTGACTGAGTTGAGATAGAAAATGTATAAAATAAATAAGGCCACACAAACTCAGAGGTTGTTCTTTAATTTAAGAATTGGTTCTTATTTTTAGAGGTGCACAGAGTTGTCATTATTTGTATCTGTATCTGTTTTACCAACAAAATGATTTGTCTCTGTATCTGCATTATGCTTGGAGACTGGAAGAGGGCGTGGTTTGTACAGGACATCACATTAAACCGGTCAAATGTTTTGTTTTCTAACCTGAAATTCATTTGCAATGCAATTGTTGTGCCTTCAAAGCATAAAGTTGATTTAATATTGGCATATAATTAATTATGAAATATCCACATCCTCATATTGTGCTTTTTATGTCTCTCTCTCTTTTTTATTTTAAATTTTAGTTAAACTATGTTTTATTAACTTAACCTCACCACCGCCAACCCTTTTACGGGGGGACATTGAACAGTCAGAAACTGAAAAAAATATTTTCTGAATCAAAAGATTCTATTTTGCATTGGAAATAGTTCACTCTAAAGATACCTATATACAAAAATATTGTTCATCTTCAGAAGAGAATGATCATAAATTACAATTATGCTGTGTTCATGTTTCTTGATTTTTTACTGCAGTTCTGTGCTAGAATATTGATATTATAATATATTAGAATAATAAAATAATATTAAAAGTAACTACTTGTGTAAAAATGTACATAGATAAAGGTAAAAAGTAGGACACTGAACATTAGTGTTACATTTTGGAAATATTTTTTTCTAAAATAAGAAGCAACTTCGAGTGAAAATAATATCAATTTAATAATATCTGTTTCCATTACCTTATTTGTGCAGTCCTAAACATATTCAGATTAGGATGTGTCCCTTCACTGTGCCTTAATTATCTCTCTTTCTTTCTGTGCATGCACACATGTACATGAAACCTCCACAACAGCGAGCACTCCTTGAACAGAAGCAGAAGAAGAAGAGGCAAGAGCCTCTGATGGTCCAGTCTAATGTGGACAGCAGATCTCGCACTCGTCGGACAAAACAGAGCGAGGAACAGGCTCCGCTGGTGGAATCCTACCTCAGCAGCAACAGCAGCACCATCTACCACGGTAAGTGAGATCGACACTCCTCTGTGGTTCTGTTGATTCAGAAAACAGAGCGTTTAGGAAACACTGGAATGAACAAATAAAGATGTCAGACTGCCTGTTTGGTGAATCTGTCTTATTTACTGGAAGTATTTGCTCCTGGGCTGAAAGAGATTTAATCTTATGCCGCTTTTGTTTCGTCTCCCAAATTGAACTGTCAGCTACAAGCAGCACAAAACAGAAACTATAAAAACAGTTAAAAGCAAAAGTACTATTGTACAATAACTCTGCAGTAACACACACAAATATGTCCCATTAAAAACCAGTGAAGACGGCGGTTTTAATCATCTTTATCCTGTTTGTGAGTAAGTTCTGGATGTCACAAAACCTGCTCCAACTACACAAAAATAAAATTAGAAAAAATTAGAAATAATTCTCTTTAGTCCTCCAAAGTCCATCCCTATTTTACAGAAATATGAATCCCTGTCTACAGATATCAAACCTGCAGCCATTGTGAACGCTCATATATAAACAAATTACAGGCATTGTTCAATCATGTTTCTATCATCTTGAAGATCAGGTCATTTCTCTCTCAGCCTGATTTTGAGAAGGCCATCCATGCTTTTATTTCATCTTGGTTAGATTATTGTAACACGTTATATCCAGGGTTGGGCCAGAAATCTATCTTACTTCTTCTACAAAATGCAGCTGCTCAGCTTTCAACTAATACAAGAAGAAGACAAGATCACTTCATCCAGTTTTAGCCTCTCTTCACTGGTCACCAGTTAGGTTTAGAATGGATTTTAAGATTTTATGATCACTTTTAAAGCACTTTAGCTCCCAGATGAATTGCTGCTCCCCCATGAGCCAGGACGCAGTCTCAGATCCTCAGGCAGGCTCTGCTGGCTGTTCCTGAATCCCGACTCAAGACAAAAGGCAGCCATGCTTTTGCAGTCAGAGCCCCTCAGCCATGGAGCTCCCTGCCTGAGGATCTGAGGCTTGCTGAATAAGCAACTTCTTTTAAATGACTTTATAAAACTTATCTTTACAAAAAAAAAGCTTTTTATAAGCTCCAGTGTATGATGTTATTGCCAATAAAACTTCATTCTTGTGCTGTTTAAGTTGCCTGATTTTACTTGCCCCGCTCTCAATATGTTTTAATCTTGGGTCTATCATGCAAAACACTTTGTAACTTTGTTTTTCAAAGCTCTGTGTAAAAAAAGTTTGTTGTTATTATAAAACTGTTGCAGGCGCTTACACTGTATTCCAGATCTATCCAGTCGAGTGCAGAAGTGGTTTTAGGCCTGGGATTGATGAGCTCTTCTTATCTCCACACAGAGACCAGAGCAGCCATCTAATCCTCTGTACTGAGGGCCAGTTTCTGGGCTCAAGGCCACAAACTGTCACATCTTATGCAGAGAGAAGAGAAAAGATATAGACAAAATGTCTGTCTGCACTAGGCTAATATTTTGATGGAAACAAGGGTAATAATGACCCTGTAGTACAACCTCTGCAATACATTTGATTGATTTTTATAGGGAAAGATGATTTTATTTGGCTTAAAATTTATGAATTTATTTTTGAATATTATTATTTCACACCAGACACTCAGTTCACCATTAAATTTGCTTTTCTGTATGAGAAGAAAAACTGTTCTGCATCCTACTTTATTTTTGTCAACTTTAATTGTGCTCAACCTTCCTTTCCATATGTCTCCTTTTCTGTCCATCTGGCCTGCTAACCCCGCATGTGCTGCTGGTCCTCTGCATCCATGTGTTCAGTGCAAGAAGCTGAACAGGAGGAGGTGAAGGTGATAGCGGACACACAACCACCTCGCTCAGCCAAAAAGGGAAAAGCGTCGGCCAGCTCCACTCCACAGACGGGCAGCGAAAAGAAGGAGAGGAAAGGGAAGCACAAAGGTCAGCCTGCCAGTATTAAGACAAATGGGTAAACAGACAGAGTGAAGAACAGACATAACTGAGATGAACGGACAGGCACGCTGCATGAACAATTGACAGACTGACTGATTTAGAGAGGAGGTGGTCAGAAAGGGTAAAAGACAACAAAAAAGACAAAACAGACAGGAAATATTTCTACCAAAAGCATTTTTGTATGTATATTTTGCAAATAGATTGTTCATGGTCTTTGCATATTCATGTTTAAACACCAAAAAAGCTGATTTAAGTCATAAGAAGTGGTCCACTGTGTGAAAGAAAAGAGGCCAAAACCTTATTATCCAGCCGCTGCAACTGTCTGTTCAAGCCCTCTTTGCAATCCTCACATAACGGTTCAGTTTGCCTGCTGATTTTTCAAGCCACATCTGGCAGCAAACTCAGTCCATGAAGCTGCCCTCTTAGCCACCGCTGTGGTGCCATGCCTGTCAGAGCTCAACTATCTGTAATGATGTATGACAGTCTGAGTGCTGTCAGGCTGCTGACACACCACGAGTTAGAGGCATAAATTAGTCTCAAGATGGAAGAGGAAAAACTGAGATGGTGTTAAATGGTGAATTCCAACTCTATCTGCTGTACAATGCTTTGATTGTTCCCCTATGCTGAGATACTTTAGTATGTTATTGCAGACATACTATGCAGTGTAGAAGGATCAAGTCTTTATTTAAAGGGTCGTGGAGAGCACTTCACCAACTACAGAGGCAGAGAAATAGCCCATAACCCCATAGAGTTTGGATGTGACTTTCGTACATAAGAAACTCATTTACATCATAACTTCTATCCATCCATAAGGAAAGTGAGAACCTAATTTGTTCCAGTACATATATTTCATTAATGATATCTGTCTGTTCTTATATTGTTGAAGAGTCAGTAATGATTTTCATGCCAGCAGACATCAGAACAGTAGTTCCCTGTATGAAAGTTAGATTACCCTAAAATAAAAGTTATAAACTGGTGATGTATTCACGTATTAAACATACCTTCCAATATTTTGTGCATCGCTGACCAGAAGTGTCTTATTACTGGACATTCCCAGAAAATGTGCCAGTGATTGGCATGCTGGCTCCCACACAGTCTCCAACACTTGTAATCCTCTCATGTAAAGTGTGATTTCTGCTTTGGGGTCATAAAAAATCTAATTAGACACTTCCATCCAAAATCTCTCCACTGAACCTCACAACAGCTGAACCATTCCTCTGCTAAGATCTCAAGATTACCTTCATTTTCATTTCATTTCATTTTAACATACTTGTGGAAATTAGATTTTTTTGTCACAAAACCCTAACAGAGTCTGGATAAACACTATGCAGTGTAATAGTTAAACTATCTGCCTGTAAGATTTACATGCAAAATAATAATTACAGAACAATATGGAAGTGATACATGAAGCAAACACAATCTTTGTAATATATACAGTAGTAGATGCTCATCTTTGGATTGACTTTGTCCCAGAAAAGAAAGAAAAAAAAAGAGGTAGTGGGATTTCTCCGGGGTAAGAAATTAATCAGGCCAGTAGTGTCAAACTCACTACTGATGGACCTGTTTCACTCCCATTCTATCTCACTCTCGGATTCACTCAAGCATGATCACACAGCTTCATGAGAGACATCCTTTTACCAAGCTCAAGCCACTCCATAAATAAAAGATCCAGATCTAAAAATTAAATATCCAACACAATACTGGTTAAAGGTGTAGTTAGCGATGTGGGAGAAAATGAGTAGAGAGGTTGTTGATATTTGAAGTATAAACGAATACAGACCCACTCCTCCCTTCATACTCCACCCCGGGCTCTACCCCCAAAGTTCATTGTCATGGAAACGGCCGTAGAAACTAAAGCAGCAGTAAAGCAGCTGAAATAGCCAAGTTGTGGGTTAGCACACTGCTAAGCCGCAGAGCTAAGGTTAGCTGACCCGTCAGACAACTGTACCCACAACTCGACTGCTATTATAAATAGATAACATCACAACAACAGTACATTTTGGCAGATTAGACAATATGATGAATGCCCGACGGCTGTTTCTGTCGTGTGAAGCACCGCAAAGGTAATGTTGCTCACCTGTCCAGCAGAAAGACGATGACCTCTGCGTCCGTTTTCAGACCTTTCAATTTGCAGAGTTCCCTCCACCGTCGGAAAGCCACACCGATGTTGACCCAGGTCTTCGCCCTTTCATGGTCGTAGCCCTTCTTTTTTAATTTATGCTCCTCCGACCATTTTCTCTTGGGCTGTTTTTCAGCCATCGCGAATGCAAAATATCTGCACCTCATATACCGTGTCTCTCTCTTACGCTAACTGCCCACGCTATGCAACCTAATACTCCCCCTCCCCCCTATGTCTGACCTGTGCATGAGTATGAACTGGCCCCCCGGGCGTGAGGGGGTGGACCCATGTTCTGGTGGCTCGGTCCGAGCCACAGATTTACCTGCTGAAATTCAGAGCCCAGGCTGTGTAATGAAACCGGATTGTTTTCCAGCATGCTCTCAGAAGTGACAGCTTGCGGATAGTGAGGAGAAATACGGTGATTTTGACAAAAAGTGCGTCGGATTACAATCGCTAACTATACCTTTAATTACTATTAATTGGGATTTAAACAAACAAAACAAATCTAAACTAAACAAATAGTGACTGGCATCCCCAACAAATACAGACTGGTCTCCTACATTCACATCTCTTCTTAGCAAGTCTTTAAATCATCGAATAAAATACACAAGTTTCTTGTGCCCTTGATATTGACTATTGTCAGTATCTATATTCACCAAAAATATGAACACAGCACTTTTGTTTTTGCTCTTATTTTTATATAGAAGTTTAAGTAAAAGACTTCTTTAATGCACACAAAAGGGTTATTTCTCTCAAATTTTGCTCACAAATTTGTTACAATCAATACAATCATACAACATTTCACGCAAATTGAACCAATCCCTGTGAATTCTTCTTGGCCTTAAATGTTTTTCCAAACTCTGCAAGTTCCTGCAGCTGCTACCAGTCACAGCAACAAACATGTATGTCTCAATGAACCAACTCAGTGTTTTGTTTTATTATTTACTATTTTTGCATTCATATTTTTTTTAATGTTAAAACAGGTACCGAAAAGAACATGTTTGTCAGTGTCATTGACATTTATAAATGGTCTGTGCACTTTTATATTTTATGATTTTGTGCTTGCTGTTTTGATTGAGTCCAAACTGATTTTTCTTCTTTGTAGAATACTCCCCAGGTGCACTTCTTCATCAACAAAAAAACGCATATTTTGGTTAGTTGTTGAGTTTTTGTAATCCTGATATTTTTGGTCAGGTTACTTCCCTCAGAATAGAGTGTGGAACAAATTGCCATTGATTATAATAATAATGGGAAAAAAACAAAAACTTTAACTTTCTTTTGCAATTTTCACTTGCAATTTTTTGCAACATGTCACAATTTTTAAGGAACCTTCTGTGAAATTAGACATGATTATTTTCGTTTAATTTTGAGAAAAGACATTTATTAGGCACTGAATTAAGGCTATTTCACATCGGGCTATAGGTAACATTTTTACCCCCCAGGAGGGCAAAGTCATGACCTGCCCTACTCTGCCTGTAATTGGTAAGTTCTTGTTGCTTCCTTCGGTTGGGTCGGCAAGGTTTAGGCATGTGTAGTGATTGTGCAGGGTTACAGTGAAAATATCAGGGTAAGCCAATTAGAGGCAGAGTAAGGCGGGTCATGACTTTTCCCTCCTGGGAAAAATAAATGGTATCTGCAGCCCTTAGCAAATAACCATAATTCAGAACCTAATAAATGTCCTTTTCCAAGCTAAAACTGCACATTGTAGAGTGGCCTTTTATTGTGACCAGATCAAGGAATACTTGTGTGTGTGTATATATACATACTGTATATATATGAATTTGACCTGCCAGCCGCAGATAAAGAACTAAAAAAGCAAACGGCTGGAGCGAAAAAGGTCAGAGAAAAAAAAGAAAATAAATATCAAGGCTGATGCTATAAACTGCAAAAACATCTTGATCACAACTGTGAATAATGTTTTTCAGTTAAGATAAGATAAGATAAGATATTCCTTCATTAGTCCCACAGTGGGGAAATTTCCAGGTTACAAGAAACATTGAAGTTTTACAAAGACATACCTTTTCTATTACGTTATGACTGTTTGAACAGGGTGGTGAGATGGGATTGGATGGGCCAGATGAGAAATGCCAGGAATGAATTTCATTCCCAGTCTGACCCTGCTCATAATCATAATCATCATAATCAGCATTTCTATATGCCACACTTTACGCGTGGACGCATTATCTTAGCAAAGGAGACGTGCTCAGTAACACAAATTTTGACAAATTTAGCAACAAAATTTCAGAGGAATGAACCTTTTGTGTGCATAGAATAAGTCTTTTACTTCAACTTATAAAAAATAGGAGCAAAAACAAATGTTTGGTTTTTACATTTTGTTAAGTGTATCATGCATATATCAAATGTTACAAATTCTCAATGCAACTGTGCCTAAATCTACATTGGATTTAAACTATGAAGTTATAAACATACCCATAAGATTTCCCCTCAAAAACAAGGAACGCTCCCTGCTGTAAAAATCCAATTTGCTCTTCTACTGTATGAGGAGAAAAAAAAGAGAAAAAGTAGAGAAAATCTTGTATCAGTTTTGTTTGAAATGGCAGTAAACCGCGCTTGACTGCCGAGAGCATGGACATAATAAAAGACATAATGTTCTTCCTCTTACACATTAGAAGCTAATTGAACAGTTAGAGAAACAATTACTTAAAACTAAGAACAGAGCACAAAATACCTACACATTCATCACAGCGGAGATGTTGAAATGTTATCACATTTACTCAGGCAATAAGTGGGCACTACCCACCTGATTTGTTGTTATATTCTAATAACAACAACTTAACTTGTTTACTGTGTGTTAACATGAGACGTTGCTTGTTGAACAGTAGTGCAGCTGTATTGTGATGGAGTTTATTCTTGTGGGATTGTGGCTCTGCAGCGATCGATGGCCTGGCTTCCCAGCAGGATGACGGCCAGATCCAGATCCTGACAGTGGGTCACAGCAGCACAGAAGAGGGCGAGGCCGAGCCTGTCATGAGCTGCACTCAGTCGCAGAGTAAACAGGATCTGCGCGTCACCATGCTCAAGAAAGGTATTGTCAACGTTCAAGAAACGTTCAGTCTCTGCATCTGTAATAGCAAAACCACAAGTCCTCATTTACACCCACGGCATGCTGGTCCGCTGTGTGTGGTGTGTTGATACTGTAGGAGGGTGAAACACACTGAATCATGTTGCAACTGCAAATAGAAATGCCATTTTAAGAGCCAGTGTCTGAATGATATAATCCAGGCATTAATGCATGATGCTGACATATTATACCACAGAGTTACTGTAAACATTAGTGGGACACCTCCTTAGATAATGAACACTCAATAGTTTACTCTATAGTGGGCAGTAAATTAAGATTTTGGACACTCACACGGTGTAACTTTAACTTACACATTTACCAGAGTTTTTAGTTAAATGCAGTGTGCATATAATTCAATTCAGTAAGCTTTATTGGTATGAATATCCTGTGAACAATATTGCCAACGCTACAATGGACACTACTTCTTTCATTTCATTATGGGAATCTTTGAGGATGCTATATAGTGCAAATCAGAGGTGTGGACTTGAGTCACATGACTTGGACTGGAGTCAGACTTGATATATATGATATAGAGGGTGGGTTCAACTCCTGCCAATGGCCCTTTGCTGCATGAAAAGGAAGGGTGAGGCAAGGGGTATTCTGTTGGTTGCTATCTCTAACCTCACTGCTAGAAGCCACTAAAGCATATACACTGGTCCTTTAAATGTGTAGAACGTTTTACTATTTCATATTGAGTCATTACATTGCTTTTATTAAGATAAATGTTTGTTACTTTATTTGCTAAAAATGTAAATACCTTGCAACAACCATATTCCCTATTATAAAGGGCTTTAAGGAACTTAACAGCAGATAAGCAGAATTTGTTCCTTTGTGCCTTGAAATCTAATGTTTAGTCACAGCGTTGTTTGGTACCAAAGTAACATACTTCCTTAAGACAGACAACTGGACTCACAAACTTGGGAAACCAATTTGTTCTTGACAAAGTGAGACACTAAATGGCAATAGTGTTCATGCAATGAAATGCTGCGAGTACTGTCCATACTGTAGTTGACAACAAGAGATAATAAGACAGTCTTTGTGTAACATGAAATAACAGTGACTGTAAGCTCAAATAGAAACCTCAGTGGGTCTCCACTGAGTTCTGATACACAGATTAATCTATAATTTAATGGGAATATGTGACCTAGTTGCACACACAAACATGGAGCACAAGTTATTACTCAAACTATGACAATGTTTTTTACAAAAGTTTCCAGCCACCATTAGAGCAATAAGAGCAATGATATGTAACAGTTAGAAGTGGGAATGTGTTCCTGTTAGAGGCTTAATTTATTGCATTTCATGACACCAATTAACAGCAGGGAAAGATTTGACAGTTTGACACCTCCTTTTCTTTCTTTTCTTTTTTTTTTTTCCTGTGAAGGTATATCCAGCAGTATGAATTTTGATGAAGAAGAGGACGATGAAGATGAAATTAGCTCCAGTTCCTCACAGCTCAACAGCAACACGAGACCAGGCTCTGCCACAAGCAAGAAGTCATGCAAGGTAAAACTGACGTTCACAGTGTGAACATTTACGTGATATGTCTTTTCTTTATTCTGCTCAGCAACCAGTGCCTTTTACCAGTCAATAACAAGCAGGCGGAAAAATGTAGATTCAATTTTGTCACTCAGCTGGAATCTATTTAAAACTCTATTTTAGGCTGAAAGTATAGTAATAGACCATACAAATAAAGTGCAGCTGCCCTTTGGCTATTCTTTTTCTTCCACAAACAATATCGGAATTATTTTGGGCTTTTGCTATTTCTGGCCTGCCATTTATTTACACAGATGTCACCTCAAAGTCGTTTTGCTGTGTATGTTACAGAGCAGATGATATTGTATTCAGGTGGTGGAACAATAATCACATATACAGTAGACACTTTATGTGCCCTAGTTTTAAAGGAAAAACAGTTATTTGGTTAAAACATACACACCTGAAGCAGAGAACCTAGACTCACAAGTCAGTCTCTAAACGCTTCGTTCAAGAGGAACTGAGAACAATTTCCCAGCATTTGGTGCTAAAGCCGGGTGGAAACAATTAGAGAGTTAAAAAACAACCCTGCACTACAGAAGTAATCCAAAATCTTGAGGACAGTCCTTCATATCAGGCTTCATATTCATATCACCACTGAGGCAAATTGTGGGAGAAGGACCAGGTGGGCCATTGTAAGGATTAATGTGCAATTTATGAAATCAAATCAACCAATCAACACAATCAAATTATGTAATCTAATCAATCTGAAAAAATGTTATTTTCAGCTGTTGGTTAGCCTTAATTTAGCATGTTTCTGATCACTTGAAGCCAGTG
>JAJHUR010090688.1:1976-33144 GCA_027495735.1 Lutjanus campechanus
AAATATTCAAGCTGTTCCAAGTGCAAATAAGCTCCAAATAGTTATACATCATTACATCATACATCATCATCATCAAAAAAAAAAAGATTCTGTGATCCCTTCAACACCAATGAAGGTTCTGTGATCAGTGCAAATGTTGGTTTTAGCTGCTTGAAGTGTTACTTATTTCATAATCTCCCATAAATTGTGATATAGGGTGGAAGTTCTCTTCTCTGCAGGATTCAAAGTATGGAAAACAGTTTCAGCATCTCTGCCGCCCCCTGCTGATTTCCAGCAAATCAACAGTTGGAATCTCCAGATGTATATTTTTGTACATTGCATAGATTCTTTCATCTGTGTCACCATGTGGTTTTACCATCACAACAAAGGTCATGAAAAAAAAACGTATATTTAACACAATTCAAGCCAAGGAGCATTTGTGACCTCTGCTAGTTTAGTAATCTACATCATGCTTGTGACTCTGAATTGATATCATCAGGTTTGAAACCTCTAGTAGCAAATACTAGATGTCTCAACTTAGAATAAACTGCAGGCTGAAAGTAAACTAGTTCCCTCAGTACAAACGTAGAGAGGTTTTGGTTAAAATTACACTGTCACTGTCACCTGAACTACCTGTTATGATTGGAGTTGCAGTATGTGATGCATGATTCTAATACCTTAATAATGTTTAATTAATTTTTAATAGATTAGCATATTGAGTATCTCTGGATGACTGAGGACCCAAAATTTAAATACAATGATTGGTGCAATGATGGACCCAAAAGAGATGTATTTACGTCTATTTATGCATACATAAATAGACGCATGCAGACTACGGAAGACAAGAATAGCTGTATTTTATTATGCTGTTAACTTGAGAGAACAAAACATGCTATCTTGTGATAATTAAATAATTAACCAATTATTACACAGGCTTTGTTATTTAGAGATACTGAAATAATTAACTTGTGATCTTGAGATAATGGCATTAAAAATATTGGCAAGTATGGCTGTTTTTGGCTTCCATAATTTTTTTCTTCAATTAGTGTAAAATAAGACACAATCTTCTGTTTGACAAATTTGACTGTTTATTATAGGAAAAACAAACCAAGGCACAAGAGGGTACAGAGTGAAAATTACTTGGGACAACAGAACACAAAGTTCTCAACTCCCAATATATTAATATACACAGCTACTAGCCTATGTACAATACATGTCTGAAACAGGACATCTCTGTTAGAAATGTTCAAAACTGTTGAATTCCTGTTGGAAAAAAAAAAGAAAAAACCCAACACCTTCCCAGAATAGAAATAATCAGAGAAATAGCTACTATAAATTCTGATAGATAATCAATTATCAATAACAATTATCACACCTAATCTGCATTCACACACTGAGATATTATAGATCACTTATACTGTACACTATCAAACTAAAAGACTCGTCTATCTCTGTAATGGAACCAGAACAAAATACACAGGCTCACTGTAGCAAAGGACTCTGGGAGATTGAGTTTAGTGGTTTCCTTACTTTCTGCCCTTTTCCTCTTGCTTTGGAAAAAAAAAACCCTCTCTCTCATTTAATCACATAATTTGGCACAACAGAGCAACTCCGGTTAACCACTTCAATCCCAACTAGCTCCCAGTGCTCAAAGGAATGTCAAAAACACTCAAAAACACACAAAACTCACTTTCTCTTAAACACACACATACATACAGTACAGATAACAAAACACTACTGTAACAACAAAAACACTTAAAGATGCACTCAAACCTAAAACATAATTGGTCTTCCTCCCTCTTTCCTGTCAAGGTGGTGTTGATTTGTACTTTGCGCCATTTTACATGTTTAACTATTTACTTGAGGCGAGGATTCAAAATACTGCACACATGTACTGCATATAATTAACAGAGAGACTGAAACATGAAAATTATGTTATTTCAAAAATGAAAATGTGCTTTTATGCACCAGAAAGTTGCATGTATAGGGAAGTCTTCCCACTTGCCACTGCAAAATAGAGGGCCCTATAAGCTTGGTGACAAAGTGACAACTTGCAGGGCTAGTTGGTGAACTACTGTAGTTGGCAAGTCTTTTAAGTCTGTTTCTGTAAAATCCTGGTGTGACTAGCTCTTTAGAGATCCAACTGGAAGAACTTCAGTCCAGTTAAAGTTGACTAATTACCTTAATTTTGACTTGAAGTTTGATTATCTTAACATGATGACTAGTAATTCTGCAGTACATGTATTCAAAACTCATCATCACTGGCTCCTTTCCGTAGTTTACTTAATATTGCTAGAAGTAGCCACTGTAGAGTCCACAGCCCTGTATTTTGTTCTGTGCTGCATCTATTCTGCATTAGTCCTGTAAACAAAACTTTTTCAAATGCTATGCTGTACAAAGTCAGGCCAAAAATGGCAGAAAAAAGAATCAAGAGTTTCTGAAGTGTCAGGATTATTTGGTGGTTAATGCTGTGAGGACTTGCGTGTTGGCTCCAAGGTGTTCCTGCCCGTCTACCCATTGGTCTTTAGTGGCTCATTGGCCCTCAGCTCAGAGGTTACCGTTCCGACACAGTAGTTCTGCTACGTATGGCCCAAAATGTAGATGTTGTGTCTTGTCTCCACTTGCCAAAATCGTACCTTGATGTGGTCTCATTGGCTGCTGCAGCATATCTTTAAAATCATACCAGACAATTATAACACTGCCAAAAGGTAGTTAACTTCAAATATTCTAAAACTAAAGTGAACCTCATCTAAAATTACGCCAGAGAAGTAGCAAGCGATTTATATCTGCAAAGAGACTGTGCTACTCTTTCAACAGGACAACAATGTCTTCACTGTATTTCCAAACCCACACTCTTAGAAATAAGGGTTTCCCGAACGGATCTTCCTAAAGGGTTGAGGTTCTACCCAGAACCATTTGCTTCAGAAGAACCCTTTTTTGAAGAAAGGGCTTATCCATCATTGGGATACATGAGATTTAATTTTTTTTTAACCTTATTTGTGGACTTTAAAGTCTTAAATTTTAATGCTCTGTGGAGAGCTGGCTAATCTTTGAAGGTACAAACCAATCCTTAACCAGCTCCATCAAGGCAGAACAGGGCTCATGAAGACAAACAATACACCTACAGGTCTCTGGGCTCCAACATAGACATATACACACTTAACATACATACATTTTATAGGCCCAAGCACAAACACAGACACAGGTAAAGTGATACCTTGAGATTAGGTCTTTGCATCAGATACTTGGTTGATTACTTTCCTTACAAGTGGTACCCGTGTTGTTCATATTGGTTTGATTCTCACCGGTACCACTCCTGATACAAATGTAAGGCACTTTGAATAAAAGCATCGCCAACTGGCAGATGTTAATGGTATAATGTTTAGCCAAGTCCTTTCATGCAGATGCAGTTCAATTTCATATAATCATGTAATTGCTTTATCACTTTTACTTTTTATTTCTCTTTGGCAACAAAAAAGGCACAAAACATTTATTTCTTTTTTGGTTTCAATGTGCCTCCAATCAAGATTCTTTCCTTAATTACCCACAGTTCCCCACTGACTGATTTTCAGTCTGTGAACCACACAGGTTTCAAAACGCAGCCTCTTGGCACCGTGATGTGAACCTCAGCTGGACAACATTCATATCCAAAAGAAAAGAAAAAAGAAAAAAAAAAAGACCAACAAAACTCAAATACTGTAAAACAAGAAAAATAAAATAGAATAAAAATCTAAAAAATAATACTAAACTACAATTTGACCCTAGCCCTAGCTCCAGTGTGGGTTAATATATGAACATGAATAACTGAGAGACACAGACAGTGCTTTACAATAATAATAAAAACCACAGGGACAGGAGAAACTACCAAGACAAATGAGTCTGACCAGTTTATGGCATCTTAAAAGCCAAAGAGAAGGAAAAATAGGCACCTTTGGCACCATAACAACATGAAAAGAAGATGTAAAAGGTCAGAAAAGACATTTGGTCAAAAGAGCTTTTAAGAGATGGTTGAAACTGAAATCAGCAATGATAGAAATATTTAGAAAAAAAAAAAAAAAAAAAAAAAAAGCTTAGAAATCTTTGTTCACTAAAGACTGCAAGGTTTGGATCTCACAAAAAGTTCCTCCTCTGAGTTGACCAGCCTTCTCCCCTCCATCTCCATCTCGTCTCTCAGAGTAGAGTGCTGCTGTTACCACAAAGCAAACCAACCTTCGGACCACAGCTCTGCCAATTTCTTCATTCCCTCTGACAGCAGCTTACCCTTGTAACATAATTCCAGTCTTCTCGTGTCAGTCTGTCATCTTGCACGAGTCCAGAGATGGACAACCCCCTTGCCAAGCAAAGCTGGAGTGGTGCTTCCCAGCAGCCTTGGCTCACTGGTTGACATGGGGCCTCAAGGCTTGGTAAAGTCCCTCGAAGGAGGGCCGATCGGGTATGTCGCGACTCCAACAACGCATCATCAGCTCGAAGAGAGAAGGTGGGCAGAGTGGAGGAGCATAAAGGAAGATCTGGTGGCAAAATGCAGGAGAGTTAAAGATTCAATATACAACATTCAGCCTCACTAGAAGTCAGCAAACAACAATTTGCTATGTAAAGATATAGGGAAATGGCAAGTATTTTTTTGTTTTCCTGTCATGTCTCAGATTTATCTTGCAAAGCTATTGCTCTAGGTGGGATTGGATGCCATGTGTACAAATGGTATAACAATGACTGAGCAGCTCCCCCTTGTGGACAAACTGTGGCTTGCTAAATGTCAACTGGTTAGCATATTTTGTGTGTATGGTTAGCCTATTATGCTTGTTACAAGCTAGATCCATACAGCGCTACATGTCTACAAGGTTCAAGTAGTCCTTGCCTGCTTCCAGTAAACAAACACATAATTTTTCCAAGAATGCAAGTATTTACTGGAACTGGAGTTGCTTTCACCAGTGGCCAGAATTACTTTGCCCACCGGTGGCCTAAATCAGGCACACCTGGATACAAGACTAATGGCTGACCTGGGATTAAAGACACATCAAAATGTTACTGAACTCTGTCCTTTGTGGGTGTGTTTGATTCATCTCACCTGTCTGCCCTGGTTCCTGAAGAACTCGCCAGTGTTCTCTATGACCTGTTCGTCGGACAGCAGACTGTAGGGCTGCTCTTTACACAGAGTGAAGATCTCCCACAGGGTGACACCAAATGCCCACACATCACTGGCTGTGGTGAACTTACCCTGGAGAGGAGGCAAGGGGTGACACAGAAATAAAATGAAAATGCTGTAGAAGTCAGATTATTTCCTCTGACAGAGATCTTAATCTTAACATCTTAATTCACAATGTCAAACGGAGAGACAGAAGGTCCAAAATCGAGGAGGTTATCACAGCTGCATTGCACCATCCACTTTATTTCAGCTCTGTCAGAGGTACTGAGAGTTATGAGACAGGCAAAGAAGTCTTATGAATGAATTTATGAATTAGCTGGCAAACTATCAGTTCATGAGCAAGGTTCACATTGGGATGAAGCAAGGCTGTGTCTTGGCACCTGTCTTGTTTAATCTCCTCCTCTCCAGAGCTGGAGTTCACCTAGAGTAGGCCAGCAGCTCCTGGCCCACACAAAGACTAAAACCTGCCAAATCTGTGAGCTTCAATATGCAGATGACTGTGCTGTCTTGGCACATAGCTCAGAGTCCACGCAGCATGCACTAACCACAATCTCTGGCCTATACTAGTCTTTTGGTCTTCAAGTCAACATTCAAAATACTAAAGTCATGGCACAACTCAATATCCAATCTTCCACACCCCCCAGCTTCCAAATCAATGGCATTCCACTCACAGTTTTGGACCAGTTCACTTATCTTGGCTCTACACTTTACTCAGACTGCTCACTTAACACCCAAAAGAAACAGCAGCATCAACAAAGCCTTGTCAAACCTGAAGGTCATCATCAAGGTTGCTGTATATGTATGCAGTATTTGCGGGGACTCAGTGGTCTACAGCGGTCTACAAGATCCTTGGCCTGTCCTGGGAAGTCTGCATCCTGCACACTATGATTCTCTCCATTACCAATGCCAGATGGCTGCGGACAGTACCCCGGAGTTCCTAAAAACCCCTCTGTTTTAGGATAGAATATCCACTGACATTCATAATGCATAAGAGAAATGTTATTTTGAGAAAACATTAAGGTATAAAGCTGATTCAAGCTTTTGGTCTTACATGAATCATTAGGAACAGGTAGAGGCGTCAGTAACAACAGCTAACAAACAGCAGTTGCAAATAATCTAATTTTCCAGATTTCTTTAGTCTTTTTTTCATGCTAACTCCCCCACTCCCTCACCAGCAGGATGCTTTCCCAGGCCATCCATCGTATAGGCAGCACTGCCCGGCCCTGGATGCGGTAGTAGTCACTGCTGTACAGGTTTCGGCTCATCCCAAAGTCGGCGATCTTAATGGTGAGGCGCCGGTCCAGCAGGCAGTTCCTGGTGGCCAGGTCGCGGTGCACAAAGTTCAGAGATGCCAGGTACTTCATCCCCGACGAGATCTGCACCGACATGTGGAGGAGGTCTGATAGACTGGAAGGAGGGAGGGAAAGAGATGAGGAGGGAGAGAGAAGAAGAAGGACGGAGGTAGAGAGCATGACTTTGGGGGAGGACAGAACTTTGAATTAATGTTCCTTTTGTTTTTCTGTAGAAAAGTCCTCATCATGGCCTGAAAAGTAACATCATCCTGCTGTTTTCATCATAAATCACATGAACTGGATGGACTGAAGAGTTAGATAAGATCAAAGATAAGTGTGACTCATGGCATCAGCATGTTAACAGGTAAAAAGAGTATACACAGTGTGTACGGTATATTAACCTGACAGAAGGGATGTTATTGGCATGTGTCAGCGTGCTCTCGATCTCCCGCTGTGACAGGAACATGTTGAGGTCCCCGTTCTCCATGTATTCCGTCACCATGCACAGTGGGTCGGATGACACACACACGCACAGCAGCCGGATGATGTTGGGGTCGTTCAGACGAGACATGATTTTTATTTCCTTCAGGAAGTCGTTCCTGATGGACAGACAGATGGAAGGAGAACACACATTTTCATGTTTAGTTAGACACTTTAATTTGAGATACTTCTTGTGTCCAGGTAAGGTGGCCTGCCTCCATGACAGAACACTACAGTTTGATGTATTCATTAAAATGGAATCTTATCTATTCCAGCAGACATGCATACGCTTTGCACAGTACATTTTTTCCTGTCCTCACTCCATTATGTCCTACAGCCGGTTTCTCTACAACCACAAGCCAAATATCCATTAAAGGTGCTGTAAGTGACACTGGAGAAAAGTTGATGGTTGAGGTGGGTCACCACTACAGACTGTATAAAACATGGACATAGTCTCCGCAACGTCACCCATAGCTTTCTGAGGAGCCCTTTTGAAGAAGTGTGGTGGCTCTGGTTGTTGCCATCTTGGCAGTGCCTGACTTCATTTCATTTAATCTCCACCCCTATTATGAAATATGTACTGTAAAAAGATCTATGATATAATCTGTTTTAGACAGCAACACTACATAAGCCTTTAAAAAAAAACCTCTGTCACATATTAATATACATAAAAACACCGTAACACAGATACATTGTGTACCTGGCTTGGCTGGTAGCGTCGGCCCTCAGCTGTTTAACAGCCACTAGTACTGAACGGCCATCTCTGTCAGGGAGAGGTGATCCCTCCCCAAGGAATTCTGGGAGTCCCTCAGCCTCACACAGGTGGACCTGGAGAAGACAAGTATGTATAAAGATAACCATGGAAGATAGCAGCCCACTTTTACATCACTTCTTCTGAGACCAAAAGTTTCACTTTTCTACACATAGCATTTGCACAAGCTGCAGTTTATTGATGATGTCCTGATATTCCCTTTAAATTAAAACTCAGGAACCAGGGCGCAATGTTTTAAGAAGAATCGAATACATTTTTAAAAAACCTTTTAAGGCTTTGTTTAAGTCACCAAAAGTGACAAACTTTGAAGGATTTTCTCTGCTCCCTCATTGTCTGCGGCCCCGCCTGCTCACCTCTCCGAACTGCCCCTCCCCCAACTTCTCCCTGAAGATCAGCTGTTGCCGTGGGAACTCGGCAGCAGAGATGTCCTTCCTGGTGAGAGAGTCCACAGTGAGGGCGGGGACGGCGTACATGTTGCTGCCAGTGACGCCCTGCAGCCGCACGATGTCCGTCTCAGCGTAGTGAGGTGCGTTGCTATGGAAACACTGGTGCGGCGTGCACTGTGTGACGTCAGGCTCAGCGTAGCCTCCTCCACATGCTGTTGGAAGGAAGAAGGAAGAAATGATTGTTTATTTAGTTTTTCTTGTGCCACTACAAATGTATATGTTGTAACATTATACCATATCCTGTGTGAGTGCTTAAAAATCTCCCAAAATACTTGTATTTTATTAAAATTTTAGGGAATCTGTAGAAATCTCTGCACGTAACAGGCAAAGGCGAAAACCACTAAATGCATGTGACACTCGATCCCTCAGGTGACACTGCATTAAAAACCAACATTACTGTATAAAAGATAGTACAACAGGAACACACCGCATCTAAAAACACAACTTTTTGGGATGTGTTGCAGGCATCAAAATCTGACTGTGAGTGTAAATTTACAAAAAACAATAAAGTTTATCACTTTGAACATTAAATATCTTGTCTTTGTACTATCGAAAATTATTTGCAAATCATTGCATTCTATTTTTATTTACATTTACGTCCCAACTTTTTCAGGAATCGGGGTTGTAAGCAGAGCCCGATTGAGACTGGATTTTTGACTTGGTCTTGGTTGTGTCTGCTGTATCTGATAGATGTTTAAACGTCTGAAGTCACACCTTTCAGCTCTTACCACGCAGCCAGCCTGACGTCATATGACAGGAAGTCAGCAGGAGGAGGTCATAGAGAGGGTTACCGAGGAGGAGAGCTGGAGGAAGAGGAGGTAGGAAATATGGACAGAGACAGAGAGGGCTGGGAGGTAAAGGAGAGAAAAAACTGCAGAATGAATGAGCATGCGCATTCAGTTTTTACAGCATCATCAAGAAAACACTGAAGAGGAAAAAAGGAGAGTGAAGAAAACAGAAAAGTGAAAGCCTGTGCAGTGTTTTCTGAAGTAAATAAAAGAGGTTAAATGCATAAAAACATTCAAAAGCTGTTAAAGACAGACAGGACAAGAGATATTTGACAGAGTGGTAAAGAAGACTGTTGTGGAGCTGCCAGCAGGGGGCAGACTGCAGCAGTCTAATGTATTTTACTGGATGCTTCGACTCTCTCTGACACCTCTGGACAGTCGAGTCCAAACATGTTATCACAGAATATCTGAAGCATTTTTAAGGCTCATTGATTCAGGTTTCCTTCCATTCAAGTTTATGTTTGAGATAGTGCTTTGTTAACGCTCACTAAACCTCCATAGGTGGTTAATAACTGCTCATGAACATGGGAGGGGAGGGGAGTTTTAAAGAGAAATTCTAGCACGTGTCAACATTACTCCCATATTTCTTTTCTGGTCTACTGGAAGTTAAAAAATGAGCTCCGGTTCATTTACCTGAGGCCTCTGCACTCTGTGACAGCTCTGGCAGCTTGTTTCTCAGCGCCGCTGGGTTCTGGTACTGTGGGTCCAAAAGGAAAA
Organism: Lutjanus campechanus; assembly: GCA_027495735.1. NCBI lineage: Eukaryota > Metazoa > Chordata > Actinopteri > Lutjaniformes > Lutjanidae > Lutjanus > Lutjanus campechanus. The sequence continues at coordinate 11,594 of JAJHUR010090688.1, forward strand.
CTCTCTCATAGTGAGGGTCAGTGTTGGCAGGACCTGAGGTAAACAAAAAAAACATTAATTAATCAAGCACTCGAAGTCCAAACTACTCTGAATGACTATATGAGGCACCTATCAAATTAAAATTTTTCAACTAAGAGCCGTGTCACACATGGCTGCTACTTTTGTCCAGCTATCACACAAAAACACATGGAAACTAGTTATGCCTTGGTGTGTGATGCGTCACAATCCAGCTACACCTTCTGATAAGACACATAAGACACAAAGTTAATAACAATGTTTTACCAAGTGTATTGTGCTGTACTCACTGCGTCACTGTGCTGCAAAGGGGATATTAATGTTATATATAACTAATGAAGACTAAATTAAAGGGGTTATTCAGATTATTTGAAATGGGTTTCATTGCTAGTTCCACTTCCCCTCATTCACTTCCTTCTCAAGGCCTTGGTATTACGTAACAACGCTTGTTGCACGGAGGCCACTTGGAGAGCAAAGAGAAAGTGGGTGGGGAAGGAACGGGGGATTTCAGTGAGAGCACAATTGTCCTTGTTCACTTTGAGCCCAAACTATCATGGATCATCCGCCAGCTGTAGGCTCAGTGCTATAGTGCTTGTCACAAATCATTGGAAACAGCTGCAGACTTCATTTCAATGAGGTGAACGTGTCTGCACGTGGTGATGAGCTACATCAGTTTCTGAAAATGTATGTGTGTGATCTGTGTCATGATTATCATAAATATTATTGCTACAGGTTTGATGTGTGGACTGAGATGTTAAGAAATGTGCATTTTCCCTGGTAAAAAAACCAAAAACAATAAATAAATAAAATAACCAGACTTTTACATTACTCTCACCTAACCATGGATGTGTTTTTTGCACCATATTTATGACTGTAGTGTATTGTGGGTGATGTACACCTCTGGAGTGACTATTGTTGTTGACTTGCTGATCTCAAATTCACTTCCGTTTTTCATAAAAAATAGAACAACACTTTTGATGTCAGAGGGGATTCCCTGGAAGGGAAGTGCTGAGGGGATGTGAATGAGGGCATGTTAAATGACTAACGAAACACAGCCTGCACAAACAACACTAAATGGTGGGCGGCACAGCTAGAAGCTAAGCGCTGTGCTGCTGTGGACAGGATCAGCCACAAAACATAGTTTAGCCACCTAAAAAAAATCAATAATAATTTAAGTGTGCACTATATTCAAAACATTTCCACTGCTTTCCTCGCTGTCAGGCAACCTTTTCTGATGGGAAACTGCCATTAAGTAAGTAAGTTAAACAAATATCACTCTCTCCAAAGCAACCAGACTCTTTTGGTAAAATCAGTCATTTTACCTCAACAGAACGTTGAGTTTCAGGTCCACTGCTGCCTCAGTCTGTTAGTTTGTTTAAGTTATTGTGTGACCTTGGTGAATCTAAACTAACCCTTTAAACCACCAAAGTCACACAATAATACAAACTAACTGTCTGTTGGTTTGAAGAGTCTGGTTGGTTTGAAGAGAGCAAACTTTGGTTTTACCTTTGCGAGGTAAAGTGGTGAGATACTTCAACGGTTACTTCAACAGATATCTTTTTTTTTTTAGGTTAAACTATGTTTTACTGATGACCCTGCGCACAGCAGTACATTGCTTAGTTTCCATGCTGGTACTACTCCCTGCTTCTCCAAACTGAGGGCATGCCGACTGCCAGCTGCTACAGTTAATTAACTGACTATGCGTAAGTACCTCATACAAACCCAACTTCAAATAATCCAAACTATCCCTTTCCAGTCAAAGCAAATGCCAGACCACTGTTTTGTGGTGGACCCAAGGCTGTGACCAGTGGAATGATAACAGCATTTGCATTTCACCAAATGTACCAGACTCTTAGGGAAAACAGCTTTGGGTTTAAATAAAGTTTGAAGTCTTGGTCAAATGTGTGAGGTGAAAAAAACAAGTAGCACTGATCTAACTTTCTTTTTAAAAAAGTAAGTCTTTACTCTGGTTACATCCTGAATAGCCTGTTGTGGAAAACAGATGTTGTAAACCACAGAAGGACATTCAGTGACTCCAGTTACACTGTCAGATTAATTTTATGGGAAAGGTAGACTTATATATCAATGGGATCTCTCTACAAGTGTCTGTTAAGGGTACTCTAACCCATGGTCAGCCTTTTCTCGCTTTCTATTTGGACCAGTGCGATAGATTATCTGTTGTTGTCTACCTGTAGGGGCGTGGCCAGAGCGGGGAGGCACAGGAGGGGTCTGGAGGATGATGGTGTCACTGCAGGATGACAGCCGAACTGTCACCTCCTCATCAAGGATCCGACGTGGAGCCTGGAGGAGCAGAGAGGGAGAGGGAAACTTTTCTTTCAGCTTTCAGGAATATACATGTTAATTATCTGTGTGTTCTTCTGTTCTTAATCTAGTCCTCTGGGACAACAACGATCCATCCTCCATGCAGGTCATGAAGCTTTTTGATTTGTTGTTGTCAACATCTGGCTCTATTTTCTCCTGCGTAATAAACATTACAGAGCAAGTAAGCTGTAGACTTTATTTCCTAAAAAGGGAAATAAATGGCTGTTGTCTTTGGTTTGTGATCGGGCCTCTGATTGGGTTGTGTTCAACAGCTGTTTAGTTCTGCTGCTTTATGATGCATTCAGATAATCAAAACAGTTTCGGATTCAACTGGTGGCTTGAGACTGCCAGAGATTTACTGGGAACCGAAGGCAGTAGACGTGTTCAGAAAGTGTTTGGATGAGTCTAATGCATGATAAACTCAGTCAGGGTTTAGACAGCCTCTTTATTGAGAACAACTGCACTACTGTATACAGTATATATAAAAGGTGAGTGATAAAGGTCTTAAAATGTCTTAAAAGTATTTGTTGTCTTTGGAAAAATGAGACTGTTTGGATCAGTCATGTGTTTTTTGGCCGGTTCTGTAAAAAATCTGTATTTACAGATACTACCTGTAGGTGTCCCCAAAATGGGAGTTTTTTTTTTAATCCTACACATAAATGTGCGGTTGCATAAACTTCCTAGAGTTTCAAATTTAAGATGACACTTTCCTCACATCAACACAACAGCATCTTGACAGCATTATTGTCAGTGTTAGCTAGCTTTGCCAAAATGGACAACATAGAGAAAATAAAAGAAAAATTAAAAGCCAAACTGGACAGATGATGAGAATGTTGTTCTCCTCCAAGAATATGGAAATCACACTCACATAATCCAAAGTAAATTTAACCAAGCAGACATAACAAATATGCTCAAGCAGAAAGCAGCAAGAACTAACTGATGAAATCAATGTGAGTTTTTTTTTTCTGTGAAATGAGCCATAGATGAGATAATGAAGAAATCTGAAAAATATTACTGTGACATCAAGAAAGGAGTCAGCCAAATGTTAACAGGAGTTGGCAAAACAACATTTTGAGAGTTGGTGAGAGGATATTAGCGAGTTTCAAAAAAATAATACAACATTTGTATATGAGACAGTTATGTTAATGCTTGTCTAGCTAGCTAGTTGCTAGTTGCTAGTAAATCTATACTCTTTAACAAATCGGGCATTGCTCATGGTGTCCATAGTCTTTTCCCTGTCCCAAAAATTAATTTTACTTTGAAGAGACTGATATAGATCCCTTAAAATTTTCTGAAGAAAACACTCCACGGGGCAGAAATGTCTATCCCAAAAAAACAAATGAAGAAATCTCTTTATCTGTAGTTTCTCTGCTCACCTTCTCCAGCACCTTGCAGACATACTGGCACCAGAGGATGAGGAAGATGATGATGACCAACAGCAGGATGATGGTCACCAGGCAGCCAATCAGAATGGGCGTGTTCACTTCATCTGGTGGGTCACTGGCTGATGGGCTGACTGCTGTGAAGAAGGGAAGAGATTAGAGATGGAGACTAATAATACCCACTGCCTGTTATTATCTTAACGTTGCACTTTAAATGCGTTGATGGTTTATTGATGTTAAATTGATACGCAGAACAACTTAAAGTTGTTGGGTAAGGGTAAGGGTAAGGTCAAAGGTCATACCTGTCTTTGGTGTGGTTGACATGCTGCTGTCCTCGCTGACTGCAGGGGAAGTCACCACCAGGGTCGTTTGGGTCGGGAGTACAGTGTCCTCTGAGGGACAAAGAAAGGGAATACATTTTGTTGGTTTGAAAGAACCGTGAAGCTGCGTGTTAATATGTGTATTTGAGTGTGTTTGTGTATATTTGTGTGTGTGTGTGTGTGTGTGTGTGTGTTACCCGACTGAAAGGAGATCTCGCTGAACATCATCCAGACATCAGCGAAGGAAAAGCGACAGCGGAGGGATTTGGCGGTGCGGCGATTGAGCGGCACAGTGACGTATCGGGCACTCGGGTTCCTGTCGTCCAGCACTGTCTTGAACGCCACAGGCTCTGACTCCCACCCAGCAATGAGGCGGGGCTTAAACCAACAGGAGACGGAGGAGAAGATCTTCACACCGCGGGAGAACATGTTGTTACTGTGAACCTGGACGGAGAGACAGAGGAGAGATTATGCTTGTAAGATTAAATTTAAAATAAAAAAAAAATAGAAGGTAATACTAATTTTTGAAATAATATAAAACTGCTTGGTACCGCCATGCACAACAAGTATGTTTATAACTGTCTTATGAGCTGTTGTGATAAGGTAAAGTAAGCAGAACTGAAAACCTTCATGGAGGTGAAGTTCCTCTGCCTGTCGAAGACAAACTCCATCTCCACGTATCCCTGAGTTCCCAGCGAGTCGTTCCTCCAGCCAAGGTAGTCGTAGCCCGGCCACACGTGGTACTGACGCGTCAGCAGGAAGTCGTCCTGGCCGATCACACCGTCCGTCAGCTGACCCATCCCCCCAAACAGCCTCCTACTGGACGAGACAGCTGTCAGTCACAGAGAGCAGGGAAACAGAAGATGCTGACGTGGGAAGAGTGTGTGTGCGTGCGTGTGACTCGCCTTCTCTCATGCACTCCGTCATACGTGGAGTCGTTGAGGCTGGCGATGGGATAACCAGGTGGCATCATGAGCTGACCCTCCGGAGCGCTGTAGGAGATCAGACCATCTGCAGGAGGGAGAGGACATGATAAAAGGAGAGTATGTCAGGTTCTATTGTCCCACAGCATGACTCTGCACACATTCAGTACTGACAGGTGTTTAGATGAACTTCGTCACCGACTGGAAAAGAGAGATTATTAATAAGGGTTCGAAAATGGTTCTTCCTGAAGCGCTGAAGTTCTAGAAGAATTTTACCCCTTGGGTGGGTTCTAGATGAATCCCTTGGAATACAAAAAAGGTTCTTGGTAGAAACTAAACTCATTAAGGCTGATATGGTCCTTACACCCAAAAATACACAATTATTGGACAGAACCATCTGATGACTGCTCACCCCGTGCCTGGTTCTGCTCGGGGTTTTTTCCTAAAAAAAAGGAGTTGTTCCTCACCACTGTTGCCAAGTGCTTGCTTATGGTGGGAATTGTTCGTACTCTGTGATTAATTCTAAGAGTACAGTGTAGACCTGCTCTGTATGAAAGCTGTCCTGAGATAACTTCTGTTATGATTTGGTCCTATAGAAATAAAATTGATATCACTTGACTTGAACAAACAACATACTTAGGATTTGTTATTCTCACAGCCTTACCAGTAGAAAATTCAAAAGGATTCATCCTCTGGGGAACAGGAATGTAACCAGAAAACTTTATGTAAATCCAGTCATTAGTTCTCATTGACATTGTATCTTGAGGCCCTCATTAATAATAGCTGGGGACTGAAGCATCAACCTTGTAACTGGTGAACCTGCTTCACCTCCAGAGCCACAGATGACCCCAACAAATGCAGCCATTTCCCATCATTAGGACCCGCCATCAATGGCACCTTCGTTGTAGGGCAGGGTTCATTTTCATTATATGGAGGATAGTTTTGGTAATAATCAAAATTAATATCCAAGTAGAAAAATTCAAAGAAATAAAATGAAAAAAGATAATCATTTTACTTTGCTAGAAATAATCAGGCCATAATTAAACTTGATTAAAAGAACTTAAATTAAAAGAAAAAGTAAACTGACAACGTAAATTTAAAATGTAAAATGATCAGTTCAAAGTGTGAGGTGAAATTCAATATGCAAAAGCTTAAACGGAAATGCTCCAACTTAAAGGTTAAATTGCAAAGATGAAATTGAAAATGCCAATGGAAATAAGAAAAAGGAAAATGGAAAAGCTTACACGTAAATACTTTAATAAAATAACATAAATAATAATAATAAATTAAAATTATTACATTTTCTTTTGCATTTACACCATTTTTAAATTTTCTTTTTGATTTAATTTTTCTTTTTAAGTTTAATTATGGCCTGAGTATTACTAGTGTAGTTTCTGGACTGTTAATTTTAATTATACCCAAAAAAATATATAATATAATATGATTCCTGAGTTTATGATAATGTTAATGTTAGTCTGAGGAATATCACTTTTATTTCACCCTTTTTTCAAACTTTCCAAAGCATTGGGGTGTGATGTGGATAAAGACTTTGCTTGAATGAAGTGCAGTATTTTCTGATTAATATATGTAAATCATAGCTCAAAGAATAAATAAACCCCACTGATAGTCTGACTAAGCATTGGCTGCTAATGCAAAGACACCAGTGAAGACATCGAACAAGAGTCTTATCCTCTGGTAAATAACCTTTATGTTTTCTTGCTGTAAGTCTGCACCTACCACCGAAAAAGTTCATAACTGCTTTTTATGTGATACAATTTGTTGTGATAAAATTTACCTGTAATAGGTTTTGGCATAAAATTTGTTGATGTGATTTAGTTTTATTGCACAACAGATTAAAATTCTTGTACAATTGCCCCAGTTCAGCTTTATGTTGACATTTTGGAGTGAGGAGGTTTTTGAGGAGTTTACTTACTTTGTGGTGGAGTAAACATTTCTGAGAAGTGATAAAAATCTAAATACACTGAATCAACAACCACTAATGTCAGCAGAGTTTAAGAACATACACACATTTTAAGTGTGACCATGTGTTTGTGTGTCCTACCCTCCCACGGGCAGCCGTACAGCTCCACTCTCATGCAGACGGTGGTGGACAGTTTGGTGACCGGGATCAGCCGGACGTAGCGGGTGATGATGGGAGGGTGAAGGTCATTGATGACTGAGGCGTAGGCGTTTTTGTTGCCCTCCATTACCTGGAAACAAACATCACATGAGAAACAACAAGACAATGAGTGCGTGCTTTGTCTGTATCTCAAAAACAGAAACATGTATCCAGAGACACCCGAATTAAAACATCTGTGTGCATCCAACCTTTGTTATTCAAATCAGAGTGCCTGAAGGTGGGCAGGAGATTGATCCTAGAGGCTGTGTGTGTATGTGTATGTGTGTGTGTGTGATACAGAACAATTTGTTAACAACACGGTAACGGAACCAGGCTCAGCAGTGAACACAGCCAGACCGGGACTGAACGCAACCTCAGAGACAAACGGAGGCCAGCTTGACAACAAGGAACACTGCCCTCGGATGATTCACAAGGCTCCGACCAGGACTCTGACTCCAGGGGCGATGAGGACGTGAGGCAGGGACAGGAGAGACGTGAAGCAGAGAGGAGCGAGAGGGAGGTTGGGTATGACAGAATTACGAATATATTAAGAATTTAGTTTCAACCAAAGCAGAGTTTGTGAATCTTGAACAGTGGAAAGACAAACCATGAGAATTTTGGTGAGTTTTAAGTGAAGTTTGAAGCGTTTTACTAACAAGCTCATCTTAGTTCAGTAAAAGTACAAGACAAACTTGAACCCAGATGGTGTATACAGGCAGCAGGTGTAAAAACATTTCCTCTCTTGACATTTTATGACTTTATTTTGTCTATTCATTAGACTAAAAATGCTAGGAGAGCCCATGAAAGTAGCAACTTTGCCACTTGCATACATCTCAGAGCTGAGAACTACAAGGGGATCAGACTATTGCCTCTGGAGTCACTAAGTGGTTTTACTAGCATGCAACTTCAGTAGTCAATACTGTTTATGTTTTGAATGTTTCAAATTAAAATTCTGGCCATATCTTACAAACTTCACCTTTAATCACCTGAATCTGCAAAGTAACTAGCAACCATAGTTTTAAAACAACTGTAGTTGAGGAAACTTATATAGTGGAGCATTAGTATAAAGTAACATCAAAAAGTAGTCTCTCGAGTCCTTCAAAATTGTTGTCAAGTAAAGTACTTGAGTAAATGTACTTAGTACTTTCCATCACAGCAAGCTGAAGTGTTAGGTTTGTACTCTGATCATTGATTAAGGGTTTGATCCAAAAAACAGGGAAAAAAAAATCTGTCTTCTTCTTCAAATCGCGAGTTGGAGGCATAGAAAGTATCTTAAAAAGTTTGAATCCCTATTTAATAACCAACGTATATGGTCAATGTTTGAAGCAAGCTGCCTCCCCCTCCCCTCTCTATTCTTTGACACCGACATGCTACGATGACTCCTACACTGGAAGCTGATCAGCAGTTTATAACTCTCAACTGTCTGCTGATGTAATCGTAAGCCAACTATTCTGAAAACAAAAGCCGACCACTCTGAAAATACACACACTGGAGTTGGAGATTAGTGACCACCTGTCTTACTGCCTGCCAGACTGCCCTAACATATTGCTCAATTTAACCTTTAAAATCACCTACTCCTTAAAGATTAGTAATGATTTCTTATAAACAGAAGACACTTACTCATTTGGCAAACATTCGGCATTTGTTTTAACTCTAATGAACGTAAAACTTGCAAACGAAAACAGTTTCCGGCCTGGAATGGAAATTTCTGAGGAGAACTTGCTGGCTGTAGTGTTGTTGGAAAAGTCAGCATTTGGCATATTTCCTTAATGAGTGATGACATGTCACGGTCATTTTATGATTTAGTACAGTAAACACAGCACATACTTCTCCTTAAAATGATCATTTACCTTTTGTATGTGACGGATCAAACATCATCTAAACTGTCCCCTATTGTTTGCTGGTTTTGTTGTGCTACCAGCTGCAGGAATCAGTCCCTCCTCAGTGGATGTTTTCTGGCGCAATATCTTAAAATAAAAACTTATCTTGATAAATATCGTCTGTTTCTGCCAGACTGTGAATAATCTGTGGTGGTTGTGGGAAGTTCCCACTTGGATGTGAGGGAGGGAACAGTTCAGTCTATCAGCCTCAGACAAAAGCATGACCTGGTGTTTAAATTGCGTCCTAATGTTGTTGCTGGAGCTGCCGGGGACCTCGAAGGCCAACAGGAAGCTGGTGTGTAAATGTCATTTCCTCTGATTCGAGTGTGAATGACCAGAAGCAGCTCAGAGTGAAAAAAAGCATCATTTTCTTTTCTTTTCTCCCATTCTTTCCTTCATCGCTCTGTTCTATCACTCCGTCACATCGTTTCCGCTCCAGATTTTCTGTCTTCCTGCCTCATTTGTCCCTCAAATTCCCATCTCCCCTCCAGCCGGCCCTGACCCACGGCTCTTTGTCTAACCTCTGCAGTCAAATATTTGGGTCACTCACCGTGTTTCCCAGCCGGTTCCTCCAAGACTTCCACAGCAGGCCGTCCCTGCTGTAGTTGAGACGGTAAGCTCGGGCAAACTCGTTCCCAGAGTTCCTGGCGTATCGTCCCTGAGTCCCGACCACTGTCAGGAACGTCAGCCTGCCCAGATCCACCTGAACAACACATCAACAAGTCGCTGTCAAGTCATGTGACACACCAAGAACCCATCTTTGGGCATATCCTTTAAAACTATCAAGTATTTTAGTAATTGAGTATTGTACCAGTTATTCCAACAATCAATCAGATAGAAAATGCTTTTGCTTTATTAAAGAGTAACAATAAATATATAAAAGAGAATAAAAAACATCTCTTAACATTAATAATTAATTTGTTTCCTTATTAGAAAAAATCTACACTTTTAAAATACTATACATTATACTACTTATACTATACTACTGTTTAATTGTATAGGATTATAGTACATACAATAGATAGTTATATCCTATACATAATACACTACACAATAATACTACACTCTGTAATCTCACTCATTGTCACACCCACAGCACTAACTGATTGGTTAGTTGTCACGAGTAATAGCCAATCAACACTGAAGCCCGTGTCACACACAGACAGGAGACCACAGCTGCTCTGGTGAGCGAGCTGACAGTCAAAGCGAAGGCAACAGACATCGCCATGGTTACAATACACATCACAATCTAATGTTTAATTTCTATGATGACAGCATGCACAGATTCGCAGTTGCATGACTGGAAATGCACAAAGTCACATCCTCCAGGATTTCACCCAACGGGGGCAAAAGCGTTTTTAAATTAAATCTAGCCTGTGACGCAAAGCAGTCATTCTGTTGCACCACTACTGTGCTGTAATATATAGACACAACTTCCATGCAAAGAATTGGCATCTTTAGTGATCGAGTTACTCAAATTTCTCGAGAAATCGTATCAGTCCTGGTTTGTACATTTGTTATATAACTCTCTACCTTAATCTCCTTAAACAATCATCGGTTCAACAAAACAATTACTCTTTTAAATTTCACTTCAGCCACACCAGCATGTACATTAGACATTAGACAGAGATGACTGATCATCTCGTATGTTGTTACAAACACTTTGCTGAGTGCTGAGTGAGATCACGGTTTAATAGAGGGCTGAAATCCTCCTGATAATGCGCTGCAAGTCTGCACAAACTGGTCCTTTTTGCACAATAAAACACTGGAATGCTAAAAAGTCAACTACATCTATCAAAAGCAGGTGAGATTTTTCTGTCATGCTTTTTTGTTTTTCAGTTTGTCATGTTTTCCTGTGATATTGGACAGTTCTCTGTACTTGAACCTGCACAGCAAATGATATTTTATGACAATGGATTCATGAAATGTTGCGGCCACTCCACACTAAACTATTCTTAAGTATTTCTAGAATGTTTTCAATTTGAGTAGGACTCCAAACACTGGTTAAGCACCAATTCAGCCCACAAAATGACTCAGGTTTTAAAAATCATTTTTGATGTTTATCATTTGCTCTGCTTCTGTCTCTACAAATCTATCAACACACATTTACTCTGAGGGATTCAATCCAGTGAAGCGTAAACTCAACAGGAAGTTGCACAACCGCATAAAATGTGTTTTTATTTCTGAACATGGCACTTAAATATATTTTTTCTTACTTAAAGTTGAATTGTGCCCAGAATATTCACCAATTCACCTTCCTAAACTCCACTGTGAACTCTAATTGCTTTCCTGTTTCACTGGCTGCAGCATCACATATCCTAACTTCACCAATGATTAAAGCGCCTCCTCAAAGGCGACTGGACTTGCTGGGGATTTCTGAGGATGTTTTTTCCCTCTAGATCGCCTCTGACCTGGATAACTGAGAATCCTCACAGGCACCGAAACTTTGTTACTGGCGTACAATGACATGATTGGGCATGTATGGGATAGTTTCTTTCTTTGAAGCATTGAGAAGACACAAACCTGTAGGTACTGACTGTCTGAAGGCTCCAGTTGTCCCTCAGGACACCAGGCGCCGTCTCCTTCCTCACGATTCAACCTGCAAACACACCAAGTGTCCCAATTTTATTCTGAAGCACCTTTGATGAGTTATTTGGTGTCATGCTTTGTAGTGACCAATCTGCTCAGAAATCAGTAGCAGTTCAGAAGCAAATCAGCAGCTCTTTTCATTAAATGGCTTTGTTAAATGCTCAATTCTGATTGGTCAAACATTCTAAGGTCGGTTATTTCTTTATCGCAGACTGTTGCTATGAAGAGCATGTCGTTGCTATGTATGCATGTCTAATCATAGACCCTGGAGGAGCAATAAGATGATTTTTAAATCCATAAATTAATATTTTGTGTCAAATTATTGATTTTGGACAGGGAACCATGTAATAAGCAGGATAATGTACAGTGAGCAGGTCCTTATTGTGAAATAAACCCCTTCAGGGTAATTCAAGACTCCTCCGCTGCATGTTGGGATCTTGCATCACCCTGTCAGGGTTTATTTCACAATAATGATCTGCTCACTGTACTTTATCCTTCACACATCTTATTCACCAATCACATCACTCGTTAAGTCACACTGACCTGGCGTACTGAGGTCCCGTGGTCTCGTACCACTGGCTGGATGCTGTGATGTCGTCATCTTTAATCCGTCCATCCTCCATGCCCAAGGCATAGCGACAATGTGCTGAATACACACACACACACACGTATAAAACAATCACAATTAACCATAATGCCAATTTCACTGTGTGCGCGTGTTTATTCTTTTTACTTCAACCTCTTTGTGAAGCGATCAGTGTTACACTATAAAAATAAAGACATTTTATTCTTTCCTCACTTCTTCAAATGGATATTCGAGGGTTCAGACTTTAGTGGGAGTTATGGACCAGAGAATGTTTTGTGTCAGTGCGGGTCCTCACAGGTATCTAATTATGTATATATGTGTGCGTAGGTGTGCGTACCAGGGTCGATCTGTCCGAAGGCTGCTGTGGCTTGAAGGATCAGCAGCAGGAAGAGGTGCATGATGGTCCGCCAATCACACCAACACACACGCTACATCTCTGAGAAAGAGAGAGAGAGAGAGAGAGAAATGTTTAAGATGTGAAGACAGTGATTCATAGTAACAATTTGTTTGTTGTCATTTTAATAGTTCATACTGATAATATGGTAACACATCTTTGAGCAGATTTGACTATTATTCTCTAACAGGGATTTTAGTCAGTCATTTGTTTTTACAGACACCTGCGAACCAATCAGATTTGAGTATTTTTGCACAATATTAATTAAGTTATCACCTTGATTTTTTTAGTAATACTTTTTAAAAAAAATCTTTTCAATAATTAATTTTTTATTTATTTAATTTTAGTTTCAATCAACATCTAAAACTGAATTAATTCATTTTAAATAGATTTCATGTAAGCATATGAAAAGCTGGTACAACGTGTATTTCACTACAGTAACACATCACAACATCATCAAAACCACTGTACGGTGATTGGCTAGTACACATCGCTCAGTGCCAGCTAGGTAGATATCACCAGTTGGGACAATACTAGAAAGGAGGTCATGGTCGATGAACACAACTTTCACCCAGGAGACTGGGGTTTGTGTCCCGTGTGAAGCTCAGTGTCACTGTTGACATTTTTTTTAGACTTACATTTGGTCAAGTTTAGGCACCAAAACTACTTGATTAAGTAGGAAAACATTGTGGTCTTGGTTACAATGGACCCTTCACAACACAAGAAGCCTTTCTGGCAGTCACAAAGATCACTGAGGCAACAAATGCTAGACAATTACGGCGCAGCGAGGTGGAACGAGGCAGAGCAGTCTTGGGAAACAAAATGATGCATCATAACCAATAAATAACAGGCAACTAACTCATTTCCCTTTAGGGAGAACGGGACACAACCAAAAGTGATGCTCAAATGTTGCATGGAACAACATAAAAAAAAAGTGTTATACAACCAAGTGTGACTGTGTTTTTTTGTTTATAAAATCAGTGATATTTTTGTGTTGGTCGACACTGAAACAGACAGATTGGTTTGCGTGCAAACCTGCCTTGTAGTTAATGCAGGATAAAGATGTTCAAACACACTTTTTTCCTTCCTGATATAGATTCCAATAACTGAACTCAGTGATACCGAGTATCAATCTGACACCGGTGTGTAAGAAAAGGGATGCAAATTTTGAAATTGCACTCATTAGGATATGTTTCAGTAGGCATCTGTTCAAACTGTGAGCCATCCTGACCTACATATACACAGATAACTGCGGTCCCATCCACAGAAATCCTTAAGAATTCCAACATCTGAACTTGTTTCCACTGTGGGAGGTCATCACTCTGTAGAACTGTCAGCGTTCGACACAACTCCAGCAGGATGGATGAACCAGGATCAGTCTGAATGACTCCTAACTTCATTTACAAAAAGCACTGAGTGTGTGTGTGTGTGTGTGTGTGTGTGTGTGTGTGTGTGTGTGTGTGTGTGAGAGTGATTTCACAATGTTAGTGCTGTTGGAGCGGAGCAGTTTATAAATACTGGACACAAACAGCAGCCCACTCACACAGGTTACGCAACGCTGAAATACACACACGCACGCACACTCACACACAGTAGAGAAGTAGATTTTGTGAAATGAAGTATTAAACATAAATATATTGAGAGTATACATAGTTTTCTCTCTATTTTTTATAGTCTGTAGAGTTTGCAAGCTATCGAGTTTTTATTCAAAATGATGGACACCAACTCACAGCAGGAAACAGCTGGAGAGACACAAAGAGACAGACGGACAGAAAAGGGGGGAGACAGAAAAAAAAATGGAGAGGGAGAAACACAAAGAGAAGAAGAGGACATGAGCACAGAGTGGAGAAAGACTGCAGGGTGAGGCTGAGAACGGATTGGATACGAAGGGAAATGAAGAAACAGAAGAGAGAAAACACACAGGGAGGAGGAGGAGGAGGAGGAGGGAGATGAAGTCGAGGCAGGAGAGGAAAGAGAGGGAGAAAAGGTGGAGGGCAGAACAATGGACGGAAGGGAAAATCAGAGAGAGACATACAGAGCTTAGAGAGTAACTCAACAGCGGGCTGAGCTGAAGAGCAGTGCGTTCCTGCTCTCTCTGGTTGAAAGCTTCAAGCCTGTTTGATCTCGGACAGAAGTTTTTTCCACGCAACTGTCCCCTCTTGGTGCTTGCGTTCGATGGGAACCGTTGGTTCGCCGTATATAATGAGTATGGTCTAGATCAGCTCAAAATGAAAAATTCCCTGAGATAATTTCTGCTATGATTTGGCGCTTGACAGTGTAGTTTGGTTGGCCAGTTGCTCTGCTTCACCTGTAACCACACCTCACAGTGATGTCACCACGTCCTGATGTGCACCTGTACATCACTGCAGCAGACGGAGAAGTTAAATCACAGGAGTTTAGCAAAAAGCAAGACTTCATGTGGTGTTATGTTACGTTTGAACTTTGAGTTTTTACTACAGAGGTAATAAAAATCTCATCCAAAATCAAGTTTATTTCAGGTTGAAAGTTGAAATCACGGTTCCAGCCCAAAAACTTCTAAAATGTCTAAAATGAGAATAGGTGGTTTGATCCACCTTAAAAGTCAGTCCACCTTAAATGAGTCTGGACCAAAGTTGTTGCTGACTTTGGGGCTGACACTCTTGGGTATTGAGGAGTTGTTTATTCATCAACAAATAGCCTAAAACTGCGCACACACTGCACTACTACTTTACTGAGCTAAACTCGGAGATATGAGAATAGCTGGT
This sequence comes from Lutjanus campechanus, assembly GCA_027495735.1. Lineage (NCBI taxonomy): Eukaryota > Metazoa > Chordata > Actinopteri > Lutjaniformes > Lutjanidae > Lutjanus > Lutjanus campechanus. Next base: position 26,868 of record JAJHUR010090688.1, read on the forward strand.
CAACCTTAAAGGTCAGTCCACCTTAAGCAAGCCTTCTGAGTCTTTGAAGCTAACCACCTTCATCAGCACTGAAGACACTAGAACGTGACTTGCTTCTCAACCTCGTTCTCCAGAAGAAAGAAAACATGTTTGTTTGGTACAGACTCCAAAATGACACATCATCATGGTTTTAATTCATTCATTCCCACTAATCATGAATCATGTTGCAATTCCAATATCTATCTAAATCATTTCAATATTTTAATTTTAATTTTTTTTTTTTACCAAGACAAGAGACATGGCAGACTAGACCTTGGACCTCAACCAATCAAGTTTCACTGTCTTTCTTACGGTTTGCATGACTCACAGAGGTGATCAGGGGACTGACTTCACTACTGCCCCTAACGTCACCAGAAACATCATTTCAGGCAAATAAAAAAAATCTGACGCATCAGTGACGCACTGAACAGCACAAAAGACAGTAACTGTTTTACTCAACATCAATTTTAATTCCTTTTACTTAACGTCTGTCGGGGGAGTCTGATCATGTCATATGATCAACAGACAAAATACACTGGAGGATTCGGCTCAGAAAAAGACAGAAGATTAACTCCAGCAGAGGTGCACAAGCAGCTCTGACGGTCATGCACAGGGATGAGGTTAGTGTGAAGTTTGATCGTTTTTCGGGGTAATGTTAGTTTGTGTGTTTTTGAACAGAGACTGGAGTTCCAGTCAGGACAAAACAATGTGATCAGAAGCTGCAGCAGCTCTCTGATCACAGCCTGCTTCACACAGAGTTGCACATTATCCACATTATTCATATTCAGCTGGGAGCGGGCCGACTACAGACCTGCAAAGACTCAGTAAAAAGCTGCCAGTTCTTGAAACAATCTTTCTGTACTGACGTCGTTCTGTGTTCTGCCTTCAGGAAGTGAATTCATTCACTTCATGGAGCTGCAGGAGAACGCAGCGCTGCACTTTTTATTTAGAGTGAGGGAAAGAGCTTTATGTAATGTGTTGGCTGCGGCTCAGATTCCTGCACTGTTGCTCATCTCTACAGCAAAATCACATGACCGGAGAGAGAGAGACACAGAGGGAAAAAAAAACAGTGAGGGAGTGAGACAGACACAGTAAAAAACATTAAGAGAGAAAAAAAAAAAGAATGAGACCAAGAGGGACAGACAGATGGGTAGAGAAAGAAAAAGACAGAAGTCCTTTTTCCTAGTGTGACATTTTATCTGTTCCAGCTTAACAACTGAGGATCAACACCAAGAAAGTGTTAGAAAAACAAATCCAACTTCATTACAAACTGTTTCCTGTTGGACTTTTTCAGGATTTTTTTTAAACATTAAAGGCATGAAAACACTGTTTTTTAGTGTGTTTGAGGCAGAAACTGTGGATGGAAATGAAACAGCTGTGTAGTGAGTTCAGGGGCATTTAACCCTACTGATCAAACTGTATACATTATAGCAACAAGCCATCCTCATACCTAAACAACAAAACAGATTTGACAGCAATTCTCAGAACCGTTTCAAAAACGATTTGTACGGCTGTTTTCTGATGCAATTGAAACTAGTTGGTTAATGTTGAGAAAGACTGTAGCTATGAACCGTGACCAAACCGCAGACTCCGATGGCAAAGTCAGACAGCTTGACCCTCTTTCTTAGGATTGCGATATACTTGCCTCCCACTATACTTGTCTGCATGATGACTACTTCGTGTATCCTGCGTTCTTGCAGAGCACTGATTGTACCCGTCCTCCGCACGGACATTGAAAAATAAAGAAGGGCCATTACATCATCAACCAATGTTCTACTGATCTTGCTTTTTGCCAGACTTTGGTACCGGTTCTACTTAAACTTCTGGTAGAAACACACTAAAACCCAACATATCAACAGTGTATGACCTTTGATGAAAAAATGACTCCAATAAAATGAAAGAACACACTTTCAGAGTAGAGCACACTGACTAATTTTTCCAAATGTGCACATTTGTTTATTTGCTGTTGGTCTCAAAATAGAATCCAAACATGATTACAGGTGCCAGAGCTGCAAAGATGAATCTATTATTAATTGATTAATCACCAACTTTTTAAAAAATTGGTTTGAATAGTTTTTTTCCAGCTTCTTAAATTCTTAAACTTCTCTATGACAGTAAACTGAATATCTTTGGGTTGTGGGAAAAACAAGACATTAGAGGACGTTATCTTTTTTCTGACATTTTGTAGACCAAACAACTCATCAATTAATCTAACAGATTCTGACAGATCAATTGGCAATGAAAAAAAAACATTAGTTGCAGCCCTACTTCCTGACTCATTTTGCTAAATGTGTGCATTCATCTAATTGTTGTTGGTGTCCAAATAGTATCCAAAAATGATTATAAACCTACTTTACAGGGCTCAGCACAAAATATTATATAGAATATCAAATTCTGCATTATTACTTCTCTCTTCCTTTTATTTAGATCTGAAACTGCTTTATCATGATTGACAGGACTAATACTAGCTAATGTTATATACAATATATAGCTTGCCTGTTGTTTTAAGGGTTAGTTTATAGCCAATTATAGCACAATTAATAATGAGAGAAGGTTTGTACTGTAAGAGTTTTATTTGAATATGTGATATTCCCACATTAGCTATTATTATTGGTCAATAATGATAAAGCAGCCCTGGATCTAAGGAACAGTGAAGGAATAATACAAACTTATGTTAATAATAATTTATTTATCTTAAACATTTGCTATGGTGAGCATTTTAATTTGACTCGCCAGGAGCCTATAATCATCTGTGAATACTATTTGGAGACCAACAGCCAGTAAACAAATGCACACATTTGTAAAAATCTGCCAGTATTATATTCTGTAAGTGTGTCATATTTTAAAATCTGAATTGCATGCTGATCCGGTAGCAGGTATTAAAAATAACCAAACAGAAATAGCCAAACTGGTCTTGATGGTCCAGCTTACTTATGTAGGTCATATAGAGGGCATCAGTATTAAATTGCTTTAAGTTTAAATCGAATGTCAAATCACGACCTTAAAATTGCAAGTCAGATCGAATCATGGAGCATTTCGCCATCAATGGCTGCATGATGTAGATATGTTGGGTTTTAGTATGTTTCTCCATGGATCTCCCATGAAGCTTCAATAGAACTGGTACCAAAGTCTGGCACAAAGCAGAGCATAAAGTGTTTGTTAGTGATGTAATGACCCCTCCCTCTTTTTTTTTTAGTTTCCTTCGTCCCTTGTCCTTTGTCCCTGTGTAGCAGATTCTTTTGAATCAGTCCTCACTTGTGCTATATTCATGTTAAGCTAAACCTTGTTTTAATTTTTGAGTCCATTTCCTTCTGTTATATGTGTGCACTGTGTAACTTAATGTTCTCAATGAGCTCTAAATGCTGCCATAACTTGATTATCCTACACAGCATAAGGTTCCTGAACACGTCCCGTGTGACACTGACTGATTTTTAAAGGCTTCACACAGCAGCAGCTTCAGTCCTTCATCAAAGTGTGAAATGAAGCGTAATTTTGAAATGATGCCTGTAAAACAATGACAGCCGTGGGCAAAATCAAACTTTTAAATATTTCATACATCAATAGTTGCAGCCTGGGTAACATTATGAACTCTTATAGTGTTTTACTTTTTTTTTAATAATCTTCTGCTTTGCTTCTCCTCCATGTTTGCTTCCTCTCCTTTGTCTTCTTTTTTTTTTATCTCCTTCTCCCTTCCTCCCTCCCTCCTTATCTCCTCCCTCTGTCCTCCTTTTCCTCTCATTCTGTCCCTCCTCTCTCCTCCTCCCTCCTCCTTTATCTCCTCCTCCCTCCGTCAGAACAAACTGCAGCCAAAAGCCTCAACATTCCTAACATTCAACGCAACCCAGAGCTCTCTCTCTCCCTCTGCCTGTGCCTATGTCTCTTGCTCACACAAACACACAGGAATCCACATGCCTCTCTCTCCCTCTCTCTTTCTCCCTCTCTCCCTCTCTCTCTCTCTCTTACTGTTACACACAGGAATCTGCATGTCTCTCGCTCTCTCCCTGGTTGAGGGGTGAATGAGACAGAGTTCACTGGGAACAAAACAGAACACACAATAGAACAGTATAGAGGAGAAATATCTCTTGGTGGATCCATCTTTAACATAAAAACTACTGAATGTCAAATTCTATTATAGAAACTCCAATTCCAATAAAGTTGTGACACTGTGTAAAATGCAAATAAAAACAGAATGCAATGATTCGCAAACCCTTTTCCATCTCTACTGAAAGACAGTACAAAGAAGAGATATTCAATGTTCAAACTGATAAAACTTTTTCGTAAATAAACACTCATCCTGAATTTGAGGCCTGCAACACGATTCAAAAAACGTTGCGACAGGAGCAGCAAAAGACTGAGGACGTTGTGGAATGCTCAAAAAACACCTGTATGGAACATTCCACAGGTAAACAGGTTAATTGGTACCAGGTGACAGAAAAAGGACTGGGTATTAAAGGGGCATCCTCGAAAGGCTCAGTCGTTCTCAAGCATGGACACGGTGAGGTTCACCACTTTGTGAAAATCTGCATGGGGCAAAATCGAAAACCAGTGAATACCCAAATCGTGGAACATGAACCGTTCCCTCAAAGTGAAAGTGTCTGAGGCAGTCTCAGCCACCCAATCTGAGAATTTAGTTGGATAAAGACATAGTTTGCAAACTGAAAGCTCAAAATCTTAGGCTATTATTACGGTTATTTACCCGACACTTCCTTGATAAGGAGGGGGGATGAGACAGAGAGGGGCGGGCTGGAGCTGCCTAGCGGCTGTATATTACGTAGGAATCCCATTCGCTGTCTAGTACATTCAGTTCACTGTCTAGTACGTTCAGTTCTCTGTCCAGTAGGTCCATGTAGCATCTTCAGTGAACGCATCATGAACAGTGACCCAAACACGCTTTGTGACTGTATCCCTTACAGCTGTTATCCTGTCAAAACAGAAATGCTGCATATTTTCACGTCTAATTATTAAATAAAATATTCAGTACTACTTCCTTCTTAAGACTTTTAAGACACGATAAGGAGGGAGAGGCAGATACAGGGTCTTGAGTGACACAGTGAGTGAATTCCTGCATGTTCACTCGCAACTTACTGAGAACTCAACTGAACTGACCGAGAAGGGATTATTTCAGGAAGTGATTTGGTTTGATCAGTTTGATCACTTTAAAGATCTGCTCTTTTAAACAAAACGTTCATGAACAACCAAAGACTACCACTGATGATGACAGGCACATACAGGTTTTGGAGCAACATATGAAGCCATCCGGACGACGTCTTTTTGGAGACGTCCCCGCTTACTTCTGCTAGAGAATGCCAAGACACATTATGCATGTGTGTTCATGGCAAAAGAGCTCGGGTACCAGACTGGCCTGCCTGCAGTCCAGACCTGTCTCCCACTGAAAATGTGTGGTTCATTATGAAGCACAAAATACAACAACAGAGACCCCAGACTGTTGAGCAACTGAAGTCATATTTCAAGCAAAAATGAGAAAGAATTTCACTTAGAAAACTGTTCTCAGCTTCCAAACACTTACTGAGCTTTGTTCAAAGAAAAAGTGATGTATGTCTGTCTCCTGTGTTAGTTTTAGCTCAAGTGAAATTAGCCACAGCTGTAGGAAGAAAGCTGCTCCAGGGTCGTACAAAAAGCATAACATGCTGAGGACACTTGTGTAAATGGACAATGGATCTATGATCTAAACTGGACTTCCTGGTTTGTATTCCATCTTCTCACCTGTACCTGTGGTAACACACCCACACAAGCGTGTAGCCTGTGTCTTTTAGTGCTGTTTGCAGTCTGAACAAAGCCTTTCTGTAGCTGCAGTGTTGCCTGTCTGATTATGCAACACAATAAACAATGAAAAACACACTCAGAGGCTGAGCAGAGGCCTGACTCACACACACTAACACACACACACACACACACACACACACACACACACACACACACAAACGTAGAGAGGGAGAGAGCTCAGTTGCTCAGTTGGGTCCAGATGCCTGTAATGACACACTGTGAGGCCATAAAGACTCCCAGCTGGCCATCAACAGCAAACCAGCACAGAAAAATGACAATATTTAGAATTTTTTGCACATTAATAGCTTATCAGAACCATCATATGCAAGCACCAGAGGAGTATTTAATCTAAATATATTCTAAGTTTTCTTCCAACACTACGTAACACTTTACAGCCACTGAAAGCCATCTGCTGAGTGTGATGGGGTCCTATCCGTTGCTCTCTGTCAGTTCAGCATTTATAAGAGGACGTGTC